>CAJNDT010000292.1:167500-251100 GCA_905221615.1 Symbiodinium sp. CCMP2592 | reverse complement strand
ACTGGCCGTCATGCGCAGGCCACTCCCCATCGGCTCGAAGCCTTAATTTAGGGCCCCAGAAAAGCTCGTCCACCTGCGAGCCACTGCGGTGCCTCGGGTAGTTCTTCAGCGTGTTCTTCCATTGCACTGGGTCAAGCAGCCATCTTGCTATGTCCTACACATTAGGGTTTAGGGTTTAGGGTAGGGTTTATCGTCAACCAAGTCAGAAATTGACAGATGGATCTCGCACTCCCTACACTCCCCTAAACCCTAAACGCTCTAAGCCCCTAATCCCAAACCCGAAACCCCTAACCCCAGCTCCCAAACACATCGAGTCATAGTCCATGCATGTCGACGCTCTTCCCGGCCTACAATGTTGAGATTCTGAGTAAAACGCCGGTTATCCCTGTCCCTAGGCCCTACGTTGCCAATAAGACCTTATGGGTACCATTGTGGATGCCCAAGGATCCAACCCCAAAGGACAACAATCCAAAAAACCGAACATAACCTAAAACTCCAAAGCCCTAGGGCCCTAGGCCCCCAACCCCCCCCAAAGCGCAACACCGCAGAAACTTTAACCCGTACGCCGGCTAGGGTTTTAGAGTGCAGGCCGTAGGACCTGCAGTCCGGTTGTTGATGAAGATGCTGCTTCGGAGCTAGAATATGCTTTTACCTGTTCCTAGACCCTAAGGAACCTACCCTTTTAGGGTTCCCTAATATGATTTCCTTATATAAGTGGGGTTAAGGTTTAGCTTATCCTAGGACTCAGTTCCTGAACCATGAACCCCAAGCCCGTGAACATAATTGCAAAAGCCATACACGGCCACCTGCCAGAGATCTGTTGGTAAGTTCGGCTCCAACGGTGACTGAACATGAGGGCCTAGGGTCTGGAGGTTTAGGGCTTGAGGGTTTCAGGTTTGGAGGTTAAGGATTCGGGACTAGTGTTTAGGGGCTTAGGGTTTAAGGTCAAGGGTTTGCGGGAAAGCTCTCTCCCTGAGCCTGCAATCTAGAATGCTGAAACCCCAAACCTTGACCCCAAATAACCAGGACCCACCTTTTTAAGGACTTATATGAGGAAATCATAATAGGGAGCCCTAATGGTTGGTTCTTTAGGGCCCAGGTGAACCTTGAACCCTTCAGCCTAGAGCCCTGCCTTTCGCGCAACACTTCGCGGGCTACACCCGCTGTCGAAGGTTGGAAAGCTTGGAGAGGATCTGAGAAACAGTGAGAGGTTCGGATGAGAGAGCTCCGCTTTCAAGGCTCCGGGTTTCGGTGCCTGAAGATTCGCAAATTTTGGCGGAGTGTGACTCCAGCGCTTTAGCATCCGACACGCAATTTTCTAAGTTCGATCCAAAGCCTTTTCCCGAAAAGCTGCCAGACCTAAACCTCTGAACCCTGCTGGATAACTAAAGCAATAAAACACATTTTGCTAAGTCCCCCCAATTACTGTAATTACTCGAGTTTGCTCTGCTGAATAGGGGAGCTTTGCAATTTGAGCCGCGCCTGTTCAATCTCCATCTTCGGGCACAGCCTAAACTGTACTCAGCCTAAGACGTCAGCTCAGTTCGTTTGCCGTAGCCGCAGATCTAACTACTGTAGCGATGGCAATGTTCGTAAGGTACTTGCCTTCTCCTTGCCTAGCCTTCTCTTATCGCTAGTGCTTCTTCGCTTGTCAACCTTAACTCCTTCTTTGATGTTGATGACTTGTATGACTGCTGTTTGTAGTCACACATCAACGTGCCTGGACCCAATCCTGTCCTAAACGACGCCAAACCTGATTGTGATTCTGTGTTGTTTCTCCCAGCTTTTGGGAGATGGGCCCTGCAAGAAAACAAATCCGGGCCGTACCAGAAGAAAATATGCCTCACAAACGTGATAGCAATCATGCTGGCAGCGACAGTAGGGTTTAGGCTTACGCATGCCCTGCGAAGTGAGGGTTCAGGCCGACATCGAACCTGACACCCTAAGGTGCAGTCGACTCCCGGTTGGCCCCAAGCAACTACCTGGACTCGAAAACACCTCAATTTTGGGCGCTCCTAGTTTTCATTTTCAGATATGAGGCCTGAAAAAGCCTGGTTTCGGGTTTATGGCAGGTGTCTAAAGATAAGTGCGAAACCTAGGCAAAAATTACCCTCAACATCTCACGCAATCCTAGAACCTAAACCAATAAAGGGAACTCCAGAAAGTTGGAATATGGTTTCAGGGTAGGATACATTATAGTTTACCATAAAGGGCTTAGGATAATCATAGTCCAACTTTCTGGCTTTTACTTTAAACCCTAAACCCCTAAACCAAACCTTCACCAATAAACCCTAAACCCCCTAAACCCCTAAAACCCCCTAAAACCCCTCAGCCCCCTTAAACCCCGAAGCGCGACTACTCTATGTACACAATCGCTCTCTGCACCAGACACTTCTTCAAACTATTTCCACGAAGCACCATCATTTCCGATCGACTAGACCTTAAAGGCATCGTCCTACGACCCCACTTGGAGGGTCGGGGGACGTAGCAAGTAGGGGCGCCTTGCTCCGAGCTTGCTTCTCCTAAATGGAAGAGAATTCTTTTTTAGATCGTGAGCATAAGTATTTCAACGACTAGGACTCAAGATATTCATGATATGCAAAAAAAAGAAAAAAAAAAAAAAAAAAAAAAAAAAAACATAGAGAGAAAAATTAATAAGATGATATATTAAATTTCGAAGAAATCGGAATATTCTATATATATATATATATATTCATCATCATCTTCATATGATTTAATTTAAATAGAATAACCCGGAATCATAGGTTTAGATCGTAGAAATCATTATTTCTATAATAAGTCATCACGCGATCAGAATCATATTATTTCATATTATCAAATGAATCTACCTTTTATGCGAGATATAAGAATCAAGAATCAATCAGACGACGTATCATTTCATTATTCAAAGATATATCTCCTTTCGAATCTTTCTCATATCTTTAATCTTCTTTTCTCTTTTATCCCTCTCTCTTTTCTTCTTTTTCTTTTCTTCCTCATCTATTTCTCCTCATCTTGATCCTCCCCCCGCTTTCCATCTTTATTATCTTTCTCATCTTCTGTTTCTCCTTTATTTTCTTTTCTTTGTATTCTCTCTCTTCTCTCTTCTCTTTCTAATCCTCTGCTTCTCTTCTATCTAATAAGAAATATCCAGAGTCCTACCAAACTAGACAATATCCAAAATTCTTTATTTGCCATCAAATCCAATAAGAGAATAAATTCCTAAATATAGAAATAACAATTTGTAATCTTCTCTTCCTTATTACCTCTTCTTTTTCGTCAAATAGAACCCGAAATCCTGACAATCCCGGCGTGTACGGATTCAGGGCCCGGGATAAATATTGTTTGTTTGGCTTGTTAGCTTTCTAGCCCACAATGTCCGGTCCGTTCTGAAAACAAAGGGTGGAGCAGACTTTGTGGGTTTAGAGTGGAGGGGTAGGAGCTTCGAAGCACACATGTAGGCGTGCCCAAGCCCCGGCCTTACATGATAGAGGGCAAACATGTCTAAGCATGGTATCACTGGTGGTAAAGCCTAGAACACTCCTCCAGTCTCCCGTGAACACCGGTACAACCCCAAACCCGATGCCCCGATCCAACTTATAAAAAGCCCTCAAGCTCAAATTCTGCCACCCTCCAAGTACATTAGTTTAGGGAGGGCTGCTTGGAAATACCTCATCCAAAGCCGGAAGAACTACTTCCAATATTAGTTACTGTTCCGATTGTAATTATATAGTATGAAAACCCACAGCTCTATTCTAACTATTAGGCCCCTGAGCCTCAAAGAACCCTTTAAGAAACCCCCGAAAGAGTTCATGTCCCTATGTTAGTGGCTTCACCAGCTTTTTTCATCTAGCGAAGGTCCTTGGTCCTCATGCACTTCACCACGGCATGTGCGCGGAAGAAGTGCAAGCTCAAGGCCTGCGCAATGTGCTTAGGGCTTATGTTGTAGGGTTTAGGACTCTGGGTTTAGGGCGTAGCGGCCGTAGCATGGAACGTGATAGATGGCGGGTGCAAGCTGAATCCTCGCGGTGCTTGAAAGGTACACCATGTAGCAGTATCAAAACGATCAATCTGATGCCCGCACAAATCCCTAAACACTGCAAGGCTTAGAACTTGTTCATGGTTGGGATTCGGGATAGTATTAAAAGTTTTCATGTTGATTCCTTGTTGGGTTTATATACGTACCCATAAGAATGCAAAATGTTATCCCACTATGACAAAGATTTGCCCCACAAGACTGAACCGCACGGTACTGTTGATGGACAAAATCCTGCATGACCCTAGGGACTCTAAACTATGGGAATTATGGTATATTCCTTATAATGGGTAATGCAGGATTTTGTCCATCAACAGTAAGGAAGGTCTTTGCTGGGTACCATGCAGGATGCCCGAGGGAGTCTCGGGTGGTGCGGGACCGAACCGATGAAGAAGTCTACTGTCTGGTTCTTAGTAGGGAGTGCAAAAACCCAGCCCATCTTCCTATTGCTTAAGATTAAGAACAGGGTCTTGCTATATCCATCATGAGAGACAACATACCATAGTTCCCATAGCTTATTTCAGGCAAAGCAGGATTCGTCCATCAGTGGTGTAGGCCTCTGAGATTGAGGTCCAGGAGTTCGAGACAAGACAACTGAACTTCGAGAGGGACTCTCATGAGGAATCTCCGAAAGTGTGACTATGATGCTGGTTGTTCGCTCACGATCAATACTACAGCTGTTGCCACTATGATTCTGAAAAGAAGTGCTTTAGTTTCATGCTTGCGCATGACGTCCCAAAACCGGACATAGAATTGCGTTCGGGGCTTGATGTCCTGAGCCAACACAGAGTGTGCTGCCTTCAGCTCACTGCCCAGCGTCATTCATATGTTCATGCCCAAACCCACTAGCGCGAATCCGAAATCTCAAACCCGATGCGAGCCTGAACGATTATCTTCACTGGAGTGAACAACTGATTCCATAGCTCTTATTCCAAAAACTGTAACCCATAAGCCCCGGACCGGGAAACAAAACCTTCATTCAATTCCTTTCACGAGCTTGCTGATCTCACAGTCGGCTTTGGCTGGGTGTCCGGCCCATTGAAGCGGAGTCGCGTCATCTGCAACGAGACGGGTTTGCGCGACTTCTTAACTTGTTTTACTTCCTAGCGATGTGCTATTGAAAACGATCAGTCCAAACGAGAATGTACTTAAAGGGAGAAGGACAAATTTAATCAATGCAGCCGATAAGTTTCCAAAAATCTGGAAACTGTGGCAGATACTTGGAAAACCAATTATGAAGGCATCTTCTCGTGCGTGTCTGCTGTATGTTTCAGTTAAGCGGGCATGAGCCGCCCAGAGGCTGTCGTCCTGCAGGAAATGAATCGCAAGCGCGTGTATGGGTACTCCACTACAGTAAAATAAAGTTGGAAACCGGATTAAGGCCAAATAGTGCTGGGATTCCCTTTACATTACTCTTAAGGATTGAAGCTATGGGGTTTCCAACTTTTAGGCTTCTACTATATACCATCCCTCCTTTACCATACAGTGCTACTACCGTCATTCTACTTACGACTGCTACAAGAGCCTTCCACAAGCACATGTGGGATTCTCCATTCCTGTCTCTGTTTTTTGCGCATCTTTTCCCATTACTGCGAAAACTGTTTTCCTTGAACACTTTCGTGAGGGTCAGAAAAAGAGGCAGTAGGAGGAGTAGCAGGATGATGTGGTTTTGGTGGTGGTAACAAAGTGGTAGCAGTGGAAGTGGTCGCGATGGCAATCGCCGCTGCAGACGTACATATAATTTACAGCAGTGCAACTCTGACTCTTGCTGCGAGTTATTGGAACTGAGTTGGATTCTCCTGCAAAGATTGCGATCAGCTGTTGCAAGTCCTCGCTACAGCCCATAGATGGCATAGATCTTGGGATGCGGGCCCAAAAGTTAGGGTAAAGACACTCCGGAACTGAGCTTGCTAATGCCGGCAATGCTGGCATCTGCACATGAGATTCAAGCCTCGGCTCGCAAGAAACCTGGCCGAAAGTTGCTGAGACCTTTGTAAACGACTCGGAGTATTGATGAGAAGCTTTGCCTGCCGTCCGAAAGTCCAGTCAGAAAGTCAACAAGCTCCGATGCTGCTAAACCCCGCTGAAATCAATGCACCAGACACTACTGCAACTGAGTGCAAAGCCCTACATGACCCAATGACATGAGGACAGGCCGACCAGTGTGATCCTTTTGCCTTTTCACTCGAGCATGGCCTTGGACCAGGATGCTGCTAAGATGCTGTGTAAACGATAATGATGACTCGTTGCAAACGGCAGTCATAGCCAATGTGCTGCGTAAGTGAGCGGGATTTGAAGCCATAGAATTGTGGATGGTGACCCCACAGCAGAGATATGTGTAAGTGTAGAGTCGCTTAGGCACAAGCGGTCCAGCGGAGGATCCATTCGCCATAGCTTCCGAATTCGATGCTCCGCACAGTGCCATATTGCTCCTGAACCTCTTGTACTTTTTCAGACAGAGCCGAGGGTGGGTTGGTCAGCTTCCAAGGGGGATGTTGACTATCTCCCCAGTGGATGAACCATGCTGCCTCGTCGTAGTCTTGGAAAGCACTTGTGCCGGAGATACTCAGCAGGGCAATAGTCCTGTGTCTGTTGGAGTCCAACATGTTGCGAAGACTTCTTGGCAGACTGTGAGTCTTCCAGCTACCGTCGGGCCAACCTGCAAACCATGAGCCCCTCTCGCCAAATGCAACGACAGACAGATGCCCGTCATCTGCCAAAGCCTCCAGGAAGCTCTCAGGGCCAGACCATTTTGCGGAACCGTCGCTGAACTTCACATAGTAGTCTTCCGAATCTGGGCTAAGCGCAGCCATTGTTGCATGCGACTGATGATAGCCCCGGCCGTTGAGCTTATTTTCCAGTGATCTTGGGATGTTGAACCAAACATGGCCCTTGGCATAGTCCCACAGAGCAATGTAGCTGTCGTTACCAAGAGCCACCTGCAGTGCTTCCCTGTTATAGACCTCAAGAAGATGCTTCTGATTCGCAGACAGCGCTGCCCAAACTTTCGGCCCTCGCCTCTCCTCCGCCTGATGTTTCTTTTTTGCATGCTCTTTCTCTTGCTTGCGCTTCCTGATCTCCTCTCGCCGCTCTCGTTCGCACCTTTCTTCCTCAAGCTTTCGCAATCGCGCTTCTTCTTTCAAACGGGCTTCTCTGTCCTCCCTATCTTGAATCTGCTGGGACTGTGCATCGATAAGAGCCCGTCTCGCCTGGAGTTCCCGTATTTCCTGCAACAGCTTCTCAGATGCCCTCTTCAAAACCAGCCTCTGGGCAGCATCGTCGCGCCACACTTGGTCCGGTGATTCTTGGTCCTCTGGTTTTCGGCATCTGGTGCCGTTTGGGTCCGTTCTCCAGTAGCCTTTAACTTCGCGACGCACCATTTCCGGCAGCGCTGAAAAGAACCCCTCCAAGGACCGCTGACCGGTCACATCCAGACGAAGTGCCGCTGTGCTCAAGACTTTACCGAGCCGCGAGGGCTGGACGTAGCCCTTGAGCATCACAACTCCGTGCTTGACAGCAAAATTAGATGCCTTGCTGCCAGGCAGGATGTCAAGACAGCTGCAACCATGTGGGGTTGACACATCGATGACTTCACCATCGAAATATTCCAAGTCGATCTCCACGACTTGCTGCTTCGAGTTCTTGGAATCCGCTTCAGCGTAGTAAAGCGCCACTTCTGGTGACACTGTTGTGTGCAAGAACTGATTCGCAACTGCCCCTTCTTGCAGGGCCTGCACGACAGTGCCTTGCAAGCTTACGACAACGAACGGCGAAATGGTACTGTGCAAAATGAAAACTGAAACAAGATAAGTGTCAAACGCATAACCTACAATCTGCCACCGTGGTGGAGGTTTCTAAATGCAACTGAGCACGCTTGGCAGCAGGATCCCGTGCCCTCAGCCCTGCCATGACGTCCTGCCAGCATAGCAGCTAATGCAAACGTTCCAATGTAGCGATTCTGTAGTTTTATCAAGTTATTGCCCGTACTTAGTCAGTCGTGCACCGTCCTCATCCGGACGTAAGGCTCGGTAAACATACCGCTGCACGTGCTGCGCGTTGTCCCTCTCATCCTTTTCATCGACCCAAAGAAGTCCGATGTGGTGCGCCATGGCTCGTACGGACTGCGGAAAATGCTTGAGCACAGCTTTCTCTTAGAACGGTAAGCCCGCACTCAGCGCATACACTGCCGAAGCTGGTGCCATAAGTTCTTAGCCAAAGTTCGGAGGTTTGAGTCTGGAGGGTGCTGCGCCTCACTTTCAGCCGGAGGGCCTCTCTGCGTCAGATGTTGTGAAGTACACTCAGCTCGCCGACTAAGTAGAGCTTCGCCCTATTCAAGGCATAGAGCCAATCAGCTTTGACACTCAAGATGCATCTAGCCCAGTCCGATTCACGCAGCTCATGTTGGGCAATCCTTGCAGCAGCCACAGCATCCGCTACTTCCCGTGTCAAGCTTCTCGAATCCAAGTGGCCGCATGCAGCCATTAAAAGTCAGGAAGCTGAGGTGCTGCCTGGACCCGGACGGAGCAGCATGCACTAGTGAGCTCAATGAAGATCCGTACGGGGACTGCAATCGCCGCACGTCAACTACTTGTAGCCAGAGGCTCAAGGTCAGCCAGCTCTTCGATTAAAGCTCCAATCTTGGGGCCAGGAGCCCCGTGCAGCACTCAGATAGGCTGTGAATATGTTCAAAATGAGTTTGATGTTCAAGCAGGACGCACAGATACGTACCAGTGTATATACACAGCTTATGAGTTAAAGTTTCAGCAGCTAAGTAGGTAGGTAGTAGTGGCTGCGTGTGTGTTTGTGTGTGTGTGTGTGAGTGAGCGCATGCTCATAAGCAACTCTCCTGGGCGCCATCTGATATAAACTGGTCTAAACCCTAAACCCTTGGTACGTACTGTTCAGTTCTGTACAGATTGCATGCATGTCCTCTGACATGTCCGGGCCTCTGCTTTCGGGCCGGATCAGTCTGCATAACGAAGAACCCAGTCGTCACTGCTTCCAAACTCGATGCTTCGCAGATTGCCGGCGTTCTCTGCAGTTTGCTGTAGCGATGACGGCGCATTCCTACTAAGCCTCCAATTTGGCTTTCGCCCTTCGTCCCGCCAGCGGAGGAACCATAACGCAGCATCTACATCTTGACCACAATCCACGCCCGAAATACTGAGAAACGCAACAGACCGATCCTTGTTTGAGGACAGCATGTTGCGGAGGCTCTTCGGCAATCCGTGGTGATTCGTTTTCCCATTTGGCCACGCAACAAACCATGAGCTCTCCGGACCCAAGGCCACCACTGAAGGGGGCTCGGAGTCGTCTTGCAGGGCCGTGGCGAGCCCAGGTGGGGAACGGTAGTGAGACTTCCCGTCACTGAACTGCACATAGTAGCAATCTGAATCTGGGCTTAATGCAACCAGTGTCGCATGTGGCAGCTCTTTTGCGCGACCTCTGAGTTTGTTTGCAAGCTCCCGTGGAATGCCTTTCCAGTGATGGCCCTTGGCACGGTCCCACAAAATGATGTAGCTGTTGCTGCCTAGGGCCACCTGCAAGGCATGCCGGTCAAAATTTTGAAGGACATGATCCCGCCAGAAACAGCGGGCCCATATCCTCGGCCCACGCAGCTCTGCTTGACGCTCGTCTGCTTCCTCCCTCTTCAGCCTTTTCTGCCGCTCTTCCTCGATTTGCCGCTCCTCCTCGCGCTTCCGCTTCAAATCTTCCTGACGTTGTGTCTCAAGCCTCTGGCGTTCTTTGATTGGCCCTGACAACAACTTGATGAGGCTCCTCTGAGCTTGGAGCTTGGCTATCTTTGCCTCCAGCTTCTCAGCAGCTTCGTCCAGAACTCTGCCCTGCATGCTATCATCATCGCACAAGGCCTGATGCTGTGACTTGCGCACTTCAGGCTTCCTGCAAGCGATCGTGGGTGGTCCTCTTCTCCAGTTGCAGAGTTGCCGTCGCGCGGAGAGGGGCAGCATTGATGCAAAATCTTCGCAGGAGGGTCCCGTGCCGAAAGACAGAAGGCTCAAGCCTGATGTTCGCAGAACCTCTCCCAACCGACTGGGGTGCACATAACCCTTGAGCATCACAACTTTGTGCTTGACAGCAAAATTGTATGCTCTGCTACCGTATCGGATTCCGTAGCGATTGCAGGCCTGGGCGTCTGAAACATCGAAGACCTCACCGTTGAAACCTTCCAGCTCAATCTCCACAATCTGGTGCTTCGAATTCTTCCCAAAAGCTTCTGCATAGTAGAGTGCCACTTCCGGGGACGTGGTGGTGTGCAGATACTGATTTGCGACTGCCCCTTCCTCAAGGGCCTGCATCATACTGCCTCAGTGCTGCAATCTGTGACCAGGTGAGAACCAAACCACCTAGACTAAGGTAAGAACCCTAAGTACGAAACAAGAGCTTTAACCCCAAGACTCGTCAGCCCGAACTCAAAACCCGAAACCGAGCTGTATTGCTCAATCTGGCCAACCGAAAGAAATCACTCCAAAAGGTCTCTCGCATCAAGTCGAAGGCCTGCAACCTGATGAGAAGAAGACATCCAGTCGTAAGCATACGGTACGACATATCGTTAGAGCCGGTGATTTACCATCCGGACATCACCACGGGCCAATGAGCAAAGTTGAACATGCATGAACTGAGCATGGGCACGCTCGGCACTGGGATCACGAGCCCGCAGTCCAGCGAGAGTGTCCTGCAGACAGGGCATGACGCGCGGATGAAGTCTATGGGTGCCCGAATAATTAGGATAGGGTTTTGGGCTAGATTCTGATATAGCTATAGAAGGAAGCAGAAGGAACACTGTTGGTATTTATGCATACCCCTGTAGCACTCAATCTTGTCGTACGCTTTGTTGCAGTGGCTTCGATGTGGCGGCCTATGCCTCTTCCACTCCAAGTCTTCGATTTAGGGTTTAGGCTTCTTCGATCGTCCCGCTCGTCGTCCGCAGAAGATCCCGGAAGTATAGTATGTTAGAACCGGTATGAGCAGCAAACGCAAGCCGCAGTAGTCTTATCAGTGCTGATTTCCGTCTGAATAATTCATGTCTAGTTCTATGCCTGAAGGCGTGAGAGATCTTAAGACCATTCCAGGTGCGACCCAGAGAAAAAAGTACAATGAAGTGCCTGCCAAACAGGTAAATTGCGGAGATCACGTACTTCTATTCGCCTAAAGCCTCTGCCGAACCGTGGAACGGTTGGGATCTGTGGAGGTCCTCATCCTCGCGCAGAGCCCGATAGACGAAGCGCGGCACCGTGTTCTTGAGGCATAGATCCTCCTTACGTGGGTTCCTTTGAGGGGTCTATGAGGGGTCTAGGGGCTAGGGGTTTTGGGGTTTAGGGTTTAGATTTCAGGGTTCAGGGTAGGGATCGAATCCCCAGCCGTAGCACTGAGCTTTTGAATGGGTATTGCTTCGCCTCTACCAGCTATACCCTTCCCGCAGTGTGTTGAGGCCCAACCGACACCGCAAAAGAAACCCTGCATCCGCCGTTGGGCCTCTGCACCCTTCTTAAATTCCGAATCCTATGAAGACGGCGGAGCTTCGAAGTAGGATCCGTTGTAGATGCCAGCAATAGCCATCGTCATCGGCGCAAGTTGGAGTGGAGAAGGGCTACTCTTTGGTTCTACGTGGCATAAGGCTTAAGGCATGCGATGCATATACCCAACTGAAAACTGAGGGTTTGCTGCGCCGACAATGTTTTCTTGACCTAGGCTGGCTAGGCTTCTGCGGCTCGAATGCTGCCGGGGGGGGGGGGGGGGCAACGAGTCCTTCCCTTGTCGTGTGCTGCCATGACAGCACTACCGCAACCTTGAAGAAAATTGCTGCCAAGTCCAGAAAGAACCTCCCTGATCTCATGCACTGAGTGCATCGGCTAGCAACAGTTGGTGACAAGACGTCAACCGCAGCATCCTCAAACGTCAGAATGCCACCCACTCCAATCGAGCGTAGCACCTCCTTGTAGATGCTCCGACCACGCTTGCAGCCACACCTGCGCAGGTGTCGGCGTGCTTGCAAAAACGATCCGAAATCCTAGACCTACACCGACAGTCGCCAAACCCCGAAAAGCCAAAGCTCCACTCACCCAAATGATACAATCCATCGTCTCAATGCGTGACTGAAGCTCTAAAGCCAATGCCACAGACCCTACAACCCCATTTACATCCCCTGAACTGAACCTAGACTCTAGACCATGGAAGCCTTAACCCCAAATGCACTCGGCCTTCAACCTAGCAGTCGTCCCTGTAGGCCCGAAACGGCGGGCAAAAGGGGCCGATTCGAAGCGTCGTGCCTGGGCCACTTCCGGGGCAACTGAGGCGTTGGCCATCGTTTTCGGGGTGAGTAGTAGGAGAATAAGGGCTCAAGTTGCAATCCTGGGGTGAGCGTTGCTAGATGCTCGGCACGGATCCCAACCCCCCCGCCGCCTGTTGATGCGAGAAAAATGAGCTGCAACTTCTCAGGGTCGACAAGATTCTGCAACATTCCAGGCCGAAGCACATCTATGACAAGTTTGATGAAATTGTGGAAAAAAAGGTCAGTGTAGCGGCACACTGTCACGGCACGACATTGGAGACAGAATACTTGCTGCACTTATTGTTGTAGAAAACCCTCACGCAACCGCACTGTAGCTTTCCACACTCCATGGGCAAGCCGTCTGCAGAGCTCCATGAGCCTGCTTGCCTCTATGCAGGACTTGCCTATGTGGCTTCGTGAGCCAAAGGCGGGAACAAGCCTCATTGGGCTGGAGGGTGCCGCTACGCCACTGAGCCGCTAAGCAGAAAGTCCGACCCGTCATCGTACACGACATGGCCGGGATCACCCAGGGAAGCCTGTACAGCAGCATGGACCTTCGAAGGTTTAAAAACTTGCTGCTGCAGGCCTGTACACGGTCATGCTCGCGCAAAGATTAGCACGAAGCTCGCTGCAAACTCACTAGACAATCGTTCGTAAAGCTTGCGAGCTGCTCCTGTACACCTCGCCCCAAGTTATTAAAAACAAGAGGGGCCCTTTACATGCCTTCCATGCAGGAGGTTGGCTTCATGACATGGCAGCGTGGAGGTGCAGTGCCCGAGGTTTCTGGAGATTGGCGCGAGAGCATGTCAGCACTGAAGGCTCCCTGGGGCCGTGCCCTTGACATAGGCAACGAGCAAGGACCCCGGGAGCCTAAAGAGATCCCTTACTCTGCTTCTTGCGAAGCTTCGCCAACTTGCGATTCTCAAACCTCCGCTTGCCCAGCTCCCCATCTGCACAAAGGTGGCAGTGGAGACACTCTGCTCCCCTCAAGCCTCAGCTCTGCTTTTAGGCATCTGAACAGTCTAACTTTGATATCATTTTCGATCACATACTATACTAACACTAAACATTACACTTCAAATCTTCCTATAATAAGCATCAACGTCATGATGTTCACGAATATGTTTCAACTCCTCCAAAACTTGAAAAACGATGATTAAGAATGGCCCCAGGAAGCAGCTGCCTGGTCTCCAGTACCAAGCACAAGGTCGGCAAAGCTTCGCCTCGTGCAAGGAGGAGCCGATAGACTCTGAGGGCTGCAGGGTTCCTCGGCGTCGATGCTTGGGGGGGGGGGGGGGGGGGGTATATGAAAGTATATCCATAGTAAGGATCCCTAAGGAATGATAGTTTTGAAGGGATTAGGGTTTAGGGTATATGGGGGTTTCCGGAAATAGGGGACCCTAATATAGTACCCTACATAGTAGGATCCTTATTGTAAGGACCTCCAAATAATGTACCCTAATCTTCGGAAACTCCCACTTTCCTAAGAAATGATTTCTTTGAAAGGTTCAGGATTCCTGGGTGCCAATTAAAGCGGGTCAGCACCGGGTTTCGATGGTTTAAGGTTCGTTTGTTGTTTAAGTGTTGCCTTTTTTCCAGAGGTCAGGTTTAGGGCCTAGGGTTTCGGCTTACAGTTGGGCTTCTACATCAAGAAGGGACACCAACAACTGTCCCAAATCGGTGCCTAGATTCCCATGGTCGTTGTGCTTGTGCCACTCATCGAATGCGGTGACCCGGGAGCCGTGGCTCCTGTGTGCTCGGTTTGGAGCACGTCGTCGCCTGTGACATCCTCTTCGAGCAACCATGAGCTAGCTCCATGCATTGACTCGCCGATGAAGGTCGTGAGCAAGCTTGAATTACTGCCACCGCGCGTCGATGCCAATTGCCAAGCTGTACATGACCCCCGCAACATGGATGCGCCTGGTGAGGCCGAAGTTGATTCTGTACCTTAACGCTGCTGGCGCAGGGACGGCTAGGCGAAGCGCAAGCAACACGCACATGATAAATGACTAGAAGCAGTAGTAGTAGCCGTCGTCGTAGTAATTAGTAGTAATTAGTAGCAGAAGAAGTAGGAGTAGGAGTAGGAGTAGGAGTAGGAGCAGCAGTAATAGTAGTAGTCGCAGTCGTCGTTGTAATCGCTGTCGTGCTCGAAAGCCGTAGTCGTAGCCAGCACTAGTATAAGTAAGCTGTTTAGTAGCTATGTGCTGGAAGCATTTCGCAACAACAAGGGTGTCGCTCTTCAAGGTGGGCAACCCGTGCTGAAAGAAGTGAACAGACGCTTCAGAGGCATGAAAAGCTCGCGAAACCTGCACCGAGATACATCGGATGCCGTGCTCATGCACTGGCGTCGGGAGAAGCTTCGGGACTGGATCTTTGACTGTGTCTGGCTCTGGAAGTTGATCGGTTGCCGTCGACAGCGCCGGCAGGCTTAGGGTGCGTCTCATTGGTTCCCCCTGGCTGGGGATGAATTCCAAGAAGGTCTTCTTCTCCACGAGGCTGAAGTTCATCACCTCCTCCACCCTTGGTTCCCAAAATCCCTCTGAAAATCAACAGGGAAGAATTCGCGATTGTCACTTCCGGCGGACACATTTAAAAAGAGAGAAGTCTCAACAGCACCAAGAGTCTGCACGGAAGCCATCTGCTAACTGTCAACGGCGTGGCTCTCTTGCTTCCCGAGTGGCTGCGGAGTCACAGCCGAGATCTAGGATCCGAATGTAAACCAAGCCCTGAGTCAGTCTCTGACCTTGTTACGATCTCTGGGGTATCGGCCTTGGGGCTTATAAGTCTGTAGGATCTGAAATCTCCTTCGCTCTACGTGGATCCAGGATCTTATTGTGCCAGCATGCTTCGCCTCATAGTGCTGCAATCAGAAGCATGCAACATCTCAGCTAGGGCCTCACAGAAGAGAAACATCAAGGACCTCATGCCCTGAGTGAGTCTGAGTGTGCTGCATAGTCATCTTCGTCAAGCAGCTCCTGCCGCAACTTTCTCTGAGTTGACTACAGATTGAGTCCGAGATACCGTGCTCTTTCAACGAATCAGCAGAGACAGAGGATTGACGCCAAGCACGTTGCTCAGGCGGGCTGAAATCTCTGCTCTCAAGCGGAGGGCCGTCTAAAGCATCCCTCCAGCCCAACTGAATCCCCTGTGCCGGAGTTTCGTGCTGGGCTGCTCCTACAATGGCTCAGCGTGTTCAAGCCCAGCGGCAAGGCAGATTTCAAATTAAATCCCTCTTATACGCTTATATGGGGATCCTGTCAGGGTTCTATAGGGGTCCTATTGTGCCCCCCTCGGCCCTGAAATGCGGCAACCCTCCTTGACGGGCTCGTGCATTCCTGCGCGTAGGTGCGCCAGCCGCCGGGGCGCCTCAAGAGGTTCGATCTGGTTGATTGACCTAGAGACTCCAATACCCCTTAGTTAAGGGATATACATTAAATTATATATAATAGGATTCTTAATATGGTTTAAGGAATATTCCTGAATTAAAGGATATTGGAGTCTCTGGGGATTGACTGCCTGTGCGAACACCCTTGCAAACATGCCAAAACAGAGGCCTTTAGCAGTTAGAATAAGGTTTTAAACTATACTATACTCTACTTCTGTTATTTTGAGGAACCCCAGAATAGTATCGGCATTTATTCAGACACCTAAATTTCGCAAGGTTCGCGGGCCCGTGTGTGCAGCATGGGTTTCGCTGTAGACTTTGGAGGGTGAGGCTTATACTTAAAGGATCATGGGACTTAGTAACTAGTATAATTAGGGTGACTATACTTATAACCCCAATTAAGGTACTTACAACCTTACGTACTAAGTCCCATGATCCTCTCCAAGTAGGACTTGACTAGGAGCTTGTTGGCTGAACAGTATACGGGCTCTAGGGTTTCAGAGCCCCTAAACCCAAACCCTATAGCCCCTAAACCCTAAACCCTAAACCCCAAACCCCTAAACCCCTTAAACCCCTCAAACCCCTAAAGCCCTAGGCCCCAAACCCTAAACCCCTAAACCTTACGAGTGCCAGGCCGGCTAGGCTCTCTTGCGCGCACATAGTCTTGAGGCTGCAATGGTGTTGCAATCTCTGCTGGAGTTGAAAGTCCGAGCCAGAATGATCAGAATTTGGCGCCTTTACAAAGGATACGATAAGAGCACTTGATGGGTTTCATGTAGCGGCCTTAATTATCAGAATGGGGTTTAGGGCTGTATTATACTAGATTTCTGTTAAGGATCCCCCAAAATAGTATTGGGAATCATCTAGGCCCCTCTACTATCGCAAGGGCATGCTGAATCTTGTGAAGCAGCAACACAAGTCTTGCAGGTTCACCCCTGATGCTACGCCATCACCTGGCAATGCTACGACCCAGTACCTGAAGTCTGCAAACGCCGCATATCAAGCACTGCCCTCTGCCACAGTGGCGCTGTCCAGGTGAAGGTGGAGCCATCGTGCAGTCTCAGCTTGCACTGGACGAGATACCACGTGTGGCCTGGGCAAAACTATAGGGCTCCGAGACTTCGAATCATTTTTTAGTCTTCACTGCAGGCCTTTGCTTGGTTAGCCAGTTTTATGGTCAGGACTCTTATAATACCAAAACAAGGCGATCAAAAACGAATCTAAACCCTAAACTGTGGGTAGGGCGGGGTTCGCCACTGAGGACTCTTCGACAGAGCACGATCTGAAGACGAGGCCTCGTCCAAGCCTCAAATAGGGGACTTAACAATTCGCATGAGGCGTTGGGGTAATTATATGATATCATGATATAATCAGGGACCCTAACGAAGAGCATAAGACAAGAGTTGAGCCCCTCTACTACGAACTTGATGACTGCTAAGTCCTGGAGTAAGTCGTCCACTTCGCTCCTAAACTCTCAGAAATCACAAATACCCCATGCTCCAACAAGTCCCCAAATCCTGAAGCCCAAGGCCCAAGGGCCTGCAAAGCGAGAGCCTTCAAAGTTTTAGGCGTCAAGAATGAAAGACCGGGTTTCCGCGCCCACTTCCTCCACATGCTCCGAAAGCTCGAAATCCAGCCGCAAACGTCGGGACTCTTCGGCAGTCCTCTTACCGCGGGCTTCGAGGCTTGAGGGTATAGGGTTGAGGGTTCATGTTTGAGTGCTTAGCCGTGATTTCTTATGTCTCGGATTCAGGGTTTGGGGTTCAGGGTGGCTAAGGTTAGGTGCAGAAGGAATACATTTCACCCAGCCTGCCCGAGGACGAAACCTCTGCATGACAAGAGCGATCTTAAGCTAAACAAAACCCCAAGGCCCAAACCCTAAGACCCGAAACCCAAAACCACTGCCCTAAACCGTAGGACCCTAACCCTAAACTGCGCAAGACCCAGAAGCACGAAGCCCAAAGCCTGGCGAAGCCTTGGAGAACGGACCCCCCAAGCCGAAAGCACGGGACTCAAAGCCTTGCACCGTGGGGCTCATTCTACTGTTGGATGCCCTGTCAAAGGAGCTTTCGCATGAGTACGTATGTATGCATGTATATATGTAGGTATAGGTATGTACATATGATGCAAAACATGGATGGATGGATGGATGGATGGATGGATGGATGGATGGATGCATGCATGCATGCATGCATGCATGCATGCATGCATGCATGGATGTGTGTATGTGCCAGTATATAAATATATGTGTGTATATATATATATATATACACATGTATATATATATATATATATATATATATATATGTATATACACACACACACATGTATCTGTTCTCGTAGGTAACAGACATGTATCCGAAAATCCCAGGAAAGTTCCGCCCGCAACACTTCTCCCACGGAGTCCAGGCTGTATCGCTCTCCGCGTAACATTGGAAACCTCTCCTTTGCAACGAGATTTGCTTCGGATTGGGGTGTAGGTCGACAGCCAACCTCCGAAAACCTCCATGACAAACCCGCAAGACCCCAAAGCTTTAACCCGGAACGTCCAAATTCTTGGAGCTCCCTTGACAAAAACCCAAAAGGAATCTGTAAAGGAACCCTCCAAGCCTGGAATTACCAGCACACCGAGGACCAGTCGATGGAATGCTTTCAACTTACGGTGGCCTCTTAGGGGTCAGGGTTTAGGGGTTCAGGGTTTAGAGGTTAGGGGTTCAGGGTTTGAGGGCTAGGGTTAAGGGGTTAGGGTTTAGGGGTTGGGGTTCTTGTGGGCGGCTTACAGTGGAACAGGGCCCGAAGTTGCAACCGAGCCTTCGGCCTAGAGTAATAATATCGAGTCTGAACTCTTCGTCATGTTAGCACTTGCGTTTCTTGTATTTTGCACTCGAATCACAAGTATGTAATCACATCTCAAGCAATAGCGATCCAAACTCTTCAACGGCCCTAGGTGGATACTTCTCAAGCCCGAGCCCGAAACCCATTTCCTCTCCGATAACCCTGGACACTAAAAGCCTGAGCAACTTCCATCTCAAGACTCCCCTGTTCTTAGCAGGGAATGCGGTCATGGGTTAGTTATGGGGACGACCTTAAGGAACTATCATGGGAACTCATGCCCCCATTCGCTACCAGGAACTACCGAGGAGATTCGATCCAGAACCTTCAGCTCAAGCAAGCAACATGCACCAGAGACTGTTCAGCGCTTGGGTGTGTGGGCTACAAGCTAGTAGTACGATTGACGATTTTACACTTGGACGTTGCATGTCTACTTTTTGTGGGTCGCTATAAATTCGAGGGTTTATAACACAGACCTAAAGAAGTAGGTTATCGTAGTTTAAGGCTTAAAGCAGAGTGCAGCATCTGGCGGGGCGTGTCGTTGGCTGCCGAGTTTGCCAGCACCCCCCTCCTATAGCCCCGTAATATAGCCTACGTACCCATTTTCAAGGACCATAAGCCACGTATGAAAGGATAAATACTTGGGGTGCTGGTGGGTTCCCTGAGATGGCTTCGGTGTCTCATCTACTGTTGCTGCCAAGCTGCAAGTATTCGACGACATAGGGCACCTTCATGTCCAGGAATTATGCACATGATACAGTTCAAGCAACAGCTTTGCCGTAGCTCTGGCGATTGACTCACCAATAAAGCAGACTGAACAAACCTTGAAGAAACCAGACAATACCCCAAGGGTCCAAGTACCCAATAATCATATACTCTCCAAAATCCTAACCTACACAACTACTATCCTAAACCCGAGTACCTAATTATTGGGTCCTTTGGACAGCAATCTGTCATGAGCCCTCGTTCTGATTCCGAACCCTCAACACCAAACCCAGACCCTGCAGGCTCTCATGAGCTCTGGCTCAGTCTCCCTACACCCCTAGAGACTCCAATACCCCTTAAGTAAGGGATATACCTAAAGTTATAGTAGGATCCTTAGTATGATTTAAGGAATATTCCTTAATTAAGGGATATTGGAGTCGCTGGGCCCTAAACCCTAAACCCGAAACTCTTCAACGACCGCTGGACAAGACTGACGGCCAGCCTCTTCGCGCCCAACCCAATCAGCTGCCAACTCCCAAACCTTAAGAGGGCTCTTTCTGCACAGGAACATTTCGGGGATACTATAGGGGCCTTCATAATTGGAACAAGCTTTTGAGGGTATATGGTACTATGATTATCATAACTAAAACAAAGGACTCGCAAAACATATTGGCTGCCCATGAACCTTGTTCATGCATACAGTTGAGCGCTCCAATTTCTGCAAAGCTGCATCCACATCAGGCTTGATAGGAGATGTGGATAGCTTCCTTAGTATGGCAGGGTCATTGCCAAGGGTTCATTTCCCGGCGGATGCGCTTCCTGAACTTCTGATGCATTCCTTCCGTGAGCTGGAAACATGGAGAACCCTCATCCAGATGCTCAACAACCAACCAGCAAAGGCCACAACACCGCGTTACCACCTTCCCAGCAGGGTGCAGGTTGCAGAAAACCACTAGATGTGTTCTGTATCCAACCAGCAAGGGAAAAGTAAACTCATCCATGCCTATCTAGGCTCAGAACAGCTTATACTGAATGTCCGAACGTTTGGTCACCTAGAGCGACTTGAGATCAGTTTCTCATCGCTCACCGTTGTCTGGACATATTGCAAGAGCTCAGAGCTCTGGCTCCATATGGCGGAAATCTTGAACCCGAACCCAGAACCAAAACATACACCTGCCCGTGGATTTAGACAGCCGTCGTCACAGCGTTCCTGAGCTTCAGCGACTCGAGCTCCTGGGGTGGGTGGATGTGACATGAAGATTCGATCCCCAATGGACAATCTCTGAAGTGGCTTCACTGAGCCTGGGTTACATATCGATCGAGTCTTCGTCTAGGTACTCCACAACAGGACTCGTCACTTCCTTCTACAAACCCGAGGCAGGCCCTTCAGAATACGTGCGTGGCAATTATACCAAGTGAGCGGACCCAAGCCTATACATCAGCGCTGAAGCTCTGACGCGGAAACAAGTCAAGTCCAAATAAAGACATGACGTGGTGTGCTGTATGGAGTCTTGTGCTGCAAAGACAGTCACAAATGTGTGTCTGAACTGAACATCAAGGATTTTCAGAAACTGGGGGACGCTGATGCAGAAGCATAAAATCATATCCTGAGGTCGCAAAGAATGTACCCCCTTTTGTTATAAAATTCCTGTAAAACCAAGTTTTAAAGATATTCAACAGCGGTCGGTCCAAACGGGCACGCCAGTGGGCAGAGCCGCGACGGGCAGCGGCAGGGGCCAGCATGTTAGGTGTCAGAATAGGCGAGCTAATTAATGATGGGTGTTAGGAGTCCAGTAATATGGGTTACAAGTATAGTTACCCTACTTATAACCCTACTTATTGCTTTGGGCTGAGGGATGCAGGACATACGAAACTGGCTTAACGCATTGGCTCTTGGGAATATGGCTTCCGACATGATTTGTCCGAGTGTTGTTTCGGATAGCTGCAGCGTGCTCGCAACCACGCGTGCCTGAAGTCTGCCTGCTTCTGGCAAGCTTTTAAACTTCGACGAAGACTCTAAAGACTTTAAAAAGCATGTCGGACTGATGAGCAAAGGAGGAATCTAGTGCTGAAGATCTCTGCCCACTGACCCCTTCGGGGTGTGAGGCCTGACTGTGACCCTGAATGGCTGCAGCAACTTGACACAGTAAACATGCAGTTTCGCGTGTAAGGATTCGTCTTGAAACGCCTTACGTCAGAAGAATCAGAGGAGGGTCAAAGGAATAGCATGCATGGTCACATGCCAAAGTCAAAGGAATCATGACCTCAATCTTGAGCGCAGTGAAGAAGCAAAGAGGCAAAAAGCTGTTGCATTGTTCGCAGTGCTTCTCAAATCCCTCATAGCAATAGCAGTCGTGGTCGCCTGTAGTTGTTTTGAGTATATAGTAGTTGTCGTCGCAGTCGCAGTCGCAGTCGCCGTCGCAGTCGCAGTCGCAGTGGCAGCAGCAGCAGCAGCAGCAGCTGCAGCTGCAGCTGCCCATGTTTGGCGCGTGACAACTCTCCGGAAAACTTATGTACTTGTGGTCAGCTGCACTCGAAATAGTGGACTGAGAGGCTAGAGAGATTGAAGCGTGACCAGCCTTTTGACGAGCATGCAGGCATTGCGGTCGAGCTCCAAAGCTCAATTTGGGCCTGTATACGGGGCCCTTTAGGGGCCTGGGGACGTGACCAGGAAGGCCTAAACCTCAAAATAGCCTGAAGCCACAAACGATTCGGAGTAATCTATAACAGTCCATGCAACGCTACTGTATGGTAGTATGATCACGCGCAAAGCTTAGGCGAATGGTGCTTGTTCATACGGACAGGGCACCTGAAGCAGCTCTCAGCTGTGGAACTTCAATCGGTGGGTTCGGGGGGCTCCCGTGTTTTGCCCTCCGGCCACGTTGACCTGGAAGGCCTAAACACCACTGTGCTGTGAAGCAAGCTGCTTCCTTGAAATCCTAAGTCCCACTAAACGGCTCTAGGCTTTTTGCAACATGTAATCAAGTGTGGGACGATCTGGGAACAGCTCACAGTCCCATGGACCTTCAATGGTCGAAGGTCCGCGTCGTGTTGCAATGCGCCTCCATCTTGCGCCAGCACATGAACTCTCCTGCAAGCTGGGCAGGGTCCAGGTTCACTAACTTCTTCCCGCCAAGGGACCACACAGCTTGCAAGAAGAGCACGGCCAGGGAGATCATCCATCCTTGAAGCATCGTGACGGTCACCGTGATTCCAAATAGCTTCTGCATGTACTCTGATGCTTCAGCTTGCCTCTGGACAGCATGAATCAACGTGCCTGTCAGGGTGCGGTCTGTCATCTCCTTGATCTTCTCGATCTCCATGTCCCTGGTCTTGCCTCCACTCGGCTCTTGGCATGTCATCCCCTTAACTTCTTCGGCGTCAGGTTCCCGAAGCTGAATAACCTCGACGTCCAGGAGCCGTCGTGCATCACGGTCCAGCATGAAGTTGGCCCTAACACAGACGAGCAGGACTCGAAACAGTAGCTTCGCCAGGAAAAGAGATAGAAGCAGGACAAGCCAGAGGCCAGGAGCTACTATGGGGTTGACGCCTTCTCGAAACCACACGACGATGCCAGCGAAGGCGAAGTTGACAATCTGAAGCACGATCACGGTGCCGGCGCACTCCATGATGGCGGACGCATCCAGGAAGTCCAGATTTACGAAATCGCGCAGCTGTGCCCAGGCATGGATGTCTTCTCTGTCCCCGAGGTTAAGCGTCAGCCCTTTGCCAATGAACAGATAAAGCACCGTCTGAAGATCCAAGTTCGGGTCTTCCTCCAGACTTTTCTGGAGCTCTGCTCCTCCTTGAGATTGGCGACCTGAGCCTTCATGTACTTCCTCATCCCTTCCACAGACTCTTGCGATTCGTCTCCCTTGGTTTCCACTTGCTCCGAGGTGGTGGCCAGGAAGGACAAAAGCAGCATCCGTTGGGGTAGCTGCGTGAACCGTCTGGTAATGCCGACGGTGGCACATGTGAGTCTGAACCAATGATGAGCTGCCACATATGCCGTTAGCAGCCCACACACCCCTGCATAGACATATCTGTCTGCCCCTAGCCGCCTCCAGGCCAGGTAGCTTGGCACTCGTTCCTCATGAGCCGCTGTCCAATCCAGTTGACACTGCAGGACTATCAAAGCCACGCCGAGCACCAAGGTGGAAGTGAAAATGAGCGCATTGTCGGTGCTCCAGAAGTCGACTTTTCCGAAGATGTCTTTCTCAATCTTGTCGCCGGAATCTTGTTGCAACCGCAGCATGTCTGTGAAAGTGGCAGGTGGCTCTTTTTTTGGAAAGTACTTGTCGAACTTATCCTGCAGCTGCTCCCAGATCTCTTTGGCTTTGGAAGGCAGCTTCTCTTTGGCTTTCTTCCTGTGTTCATGCACGTTCTGCGCGATCTCTATGGCTTTGATCAACAAGACTCGCCAGAGGATGGTTGAACCGAAGGTGCAGGCCACCACGATGACTCCAACCTCTGCCTCAAGCTTGTGATCACGGCGACTCCCAGCTAGACTGTCACATATGGGTAGTTGTCAAAATGAAGGTCTATTTATGGGTGCCTTAAACAATACGTGCCGTATTATATTAGGGACCCAGAAAGGGACTATAATGTTGACAACCACCCGCATGAGGTTTGGGGCAATCTTGCCTCGGCGAGGATCTTCTGCGTGACCACTTTCATGTTGCTGATGTCGCTCTTGAACAACCTCAAGTAGCGCTTGATATACGTGACGACGGTGTAGAGGCATGCCTGGAACAGGTTTGTCCAAAGGATGCCCTCGGTCAGAACTTGCAAAAGAAGCGGTTTCTTTGGCGGCTGTCCAACCGAGAAGAGTCGATGGGTCTGGCTGCAGGAGTACAGCCAAAACATGGCCCCGGTGGTTAAGATGCCAATGAACGGAGTGCCACAAGACAAGGCTACCAGACAGCTTCCAAAAGCCCAAAGCCACCTATCTCGAATTTGACAAAGGGAGAGCTCTGGCGACTTTGAGGCGGATTTGTCTTCCGCGGAAGGATTTGACGGGTGTTCCTGCGCGAAGCACTCAGTTGTCACATGTTCATATATGTAAGATACAAACATACGAATATGTATATATGCAAATAGAAGCTTGTGCTTTTGTATGTATATAGGTACTGAGATGTGTTCTCAATAATTCCATTGTGTTTAACTGTTTATTGTAAGAAACATGTGTTGTCATGATTAACTTGAAATTCACCTGTTTGTCATTACTATCATCATCTATCCCATGTAAGACCACACAGACAGTGCTCTAATCATCTCGGCGGCAGTCCTTGTTGAAGGGGTTCTTCAAGCAGCCGTCCTTCAAGCGGTACGCACCGTAAAGGATCCCGGAGAAAAAACCGCTTCCACAAGCAAACCCTGCCAAAGGCAGGCAAGCGCGGAAAAAACTTTTGGCTATTTCGTTTTCATTCTTCGTCAATAAAAAGCTGGCGCCGAGCTTGCAGATGCATCGGGGCTGCTCGCCCGAAGTGCAGATCCGAATTTCTCCATCTTCGAGCTTCTCGATATGGTCAAGATTCCACTCAAGTTTACGCTCGAGCTCCCCCTTCACAAGGCCATGCAGGGGCACAGGTGACACAAGTCCAGATCCTCCGAGATACGGCTGATGGACAAAAGCCTGCATTACCCATAAGAAGGAATATACCATAATTCCCATAGTGTAGGGTCCTTGGGCTAAGGCAGGATTTTGTCCATCAGCCGTGTTAAGTGATACCCCTGCTACAAGCTGCGAGGTGTGTCTGTCCTGTCGGCGTGATCGTGATCCTGCTCAGCGGCTCGCCTGGTGTCTCTCCACATGGCGATGTGTGGAGATCATACTTGGATCCCGCTTTCAAGTCCTCCGGACTGCCTTCCACCTCTTGGAATCCGACGTAGTAGCTTGTGTCGGCCGGGTCGATGAGATGGCATGTCTGCCCGCACACTTCATCAACTTCATCAGTCAATGATGCCACTTGCTGGTTTCGCAGAGTAGCCACTCGAGAGATGATGAGCAGAAGTAACAGGCTCCCCCTCCACATGTTCGAATGTTTCGCACACTACAGTGTATACAGAATGAGAGAACTCCGGGCCATGTTGGGCCTTCTTTGAGCCTGAGGAGCACACAATCTCAGTTCTGAAACTGGTGCAGCTTCTTCCAAATCACTGTACGGAGAGCAAAGCCCGGGGTTCGACGCATGGGCACCAACCATGTGGGTGGTTGTCAGAATTATGGTCCCTTTTGGGGTCCCTACTATAGTACGGCACCTAATATTTAGGGTACCCAGAAAGGGACCCTAATTTTGGCAGCTACCCATGTGAAGGGCCCGTGACAGAAGGAAGCGATCCTGGCAACTGCTCGAGTCACGCAGTCTGTTTTGCTGCCGCCGGGCAGTGACAGAACAGAAACAGGACACTGTGCACGACGATGCCAATCGTGGCTCTTCGGATTGGAGAATAGATAGAAGTACGGAGAGCGACTCGCAAACTCAAACCCGAAACTAAGAAGAACAAGCTAAAAGAACACCCATGTAAAATCATCGGCTTCAGAACCACAGCTCGTCTCTGCTAGCTTTAGCCTTCTGCGCCTTATGCCCGCAGTGCACAGGAGCCAGGCGTCTTTTTGCTCCCTGCCTGCATTCGCCATGTGCGAGTCGGCACGGGCCGACATCCATGATCTCGGAGCATTCAACAGCTGCATCCGTGTGCCAGGTCAAGAGAGCTGACGCACAGTCACGCTTTCTGGATGTTGCAGCTTCATCTTGCAAGTGGGATACCTGGAAGACTCGCACTGCGCCGAGGAGAATGATTCTTCGAATCTGGTTCCCACAGAGGCACTTCCCATGGTCGTATTCACGGCTCTCGAACATGCCGTAGGCGTATAGACGCAAGATCTATGCGCTTTTTCACGGTGCGCCACTCCAGAGCACAGCTGAGCTTCAGAACAGTCTGTTGCTTGATGTCGCCTGTAGGATTGGCGGGTCTATCCACGTGAGATCAAGGCAGAGCTGTAGCGCCGGCGACCAATGACTGAGCTCGGTAAAGTCATCCCAAATTACGGGGGAAAAATCGCCTGGTGCGGTTGCTCTCCGTTTCTGCGCCTTTCGACGGCCGGCAAAGGCGAACAATCCAAATAGACCAAGACGGGAAGACAAGGTTATGGCAAGTCTAGAGGCCGGCTTGTAGTATCGCAGCCTGCCAGCGCAGCTTCCCGCCAGAACTCTCTTAGTGGCTCCCAGTCGCCAAATTCTGGAGTCAGCACAGTCTCTGCTAGTTGCCCAGGCCACAACAACCTCGAGGAACGGACGAACAGATCACGCCAATGCTCTGCAACACAGTATCAAAGAGGAAGCTTCCTCGGCAACAGATTGTGTATGAGCCGACACAAAGGTGTCTAAGCAGTGTTGCCTTAGAAAGCGCACAACACTCGCTACACGTGTGAGCTCAAAAGGTAGACGAAGCACAATGCACAAAGCCCCTAAACTCTGAACCCTAAACCCTCAACCCGAAACCCCTAAACCCTAAACCCTGAATCCTATGCCCTCCACATCGAACCCCGAACTGCAGACGGGCTACACTTCACGATCCTGCTTCTCCCTCCTCCGAGTCGGAGCTTGCATCATAGTCACTCCTGAGGGTTTAGGATCTATATAGGGGTTTAGGGCTTTGAAGTTTAGGGTAGGGCTTAAGGCTTTTGAAGTTTAGGTTTTGGGGTTTAGGGTAGCCCTGGGCAAGAGAGTCCGTCGTGATCCAGAGAACGAAAGGAAGGGAATGTGATTACAACTGGGCTGGTGTGGCATGTTTGGCACAGGCAGTATGTCGCTTCTATGCCGGATGCTGAGAGCAGATAATGCTTGTCTGCCGTCAGGCAAGATTGCAAGTACGAAGTGCACATAAGCCTTGTGATTCAACACCTTGCTGGCCCCGTAAATAGTTCCTGCTTCCTGCTTAGGTATTCTATACCCAAATAAGCCCACAGCCCACTCTAACTACTACGGCCGCTGTACTACTCCACATTGGACTCATGGCACGCCCCGAAACAATGCACTTCAGGCACGAACCAACAAACAAATGAAAACGGTCTCACCCAAAGCAATGAGACGAACAACTATGCGGCCCAAACCCGGGCCTGCCAACATTGAAACCCCGAGTCTGTATTCCCCTAAGGGTCAAATTAACAAAATATAGCATATGCTTTGGCCTTAAAGCACTCCCTACATAGGTACACTTGGGCCCAGCTGATCCTAAACCCTAAAACCTAAACCCTAAATCCTAAACCCTAAACCCTATGCCTTTTTTCTGCAATCCGTCAACTCATCCGCCCCCCGAATCCCCAAGGCTGAGCCAATCTGAAGCAAAAACGACTCTAGGTTTAGCGGTTTTTAGGTTTGTAGGATTAAGTGTGTATATATTATATGATACCATTTCATACTATTATATGTACTATTATTATATATAGATAGATAGATGGATAGATAAATACATATATATATATATACATATATATATATAGATACATATAGATACATACATATTTTCTATGTATACATATATACATAGATATGTATCTGCGTCGATGTGTATATGTGTGTGTGTGTGCGGACGGTTTAACGGAGCCCCTGGGCTCCCGCTCAGGTCCGAGTCGGGACGGGCGCGGACGCGCGAGGCCAGGTCTTGCCAGTGCTTGTCCAAGGAGGCCGAGGTGCCTCAGCAAACCCAAAGTAGGGTTTAGGGTTCCTATAAAGGGATCTATAAGGGTACCTTTAAGGGTTCCTTTAAGGCCTTAAGGGGATCTGTAGGGTGTGGTTGATGACATAAATCCTGCATTACCTCAATGATCCTAGACTATGGGAAATTATGGTGTACTCCTTACTGTGGATAACGCAGGATCTATATCATCAACAGACAGTAGGTACTATTATGGGAAGAATTCCCTAAAGCATAATGGTAATTCCTAATAATCCTAGTATATGAACCCTACATTCTGCTATATAGGTACTGAGAACCCTTTAGGAAAACTGTTGGGATGTAGGCTGCTGGGTTTAGGTGGATGGAGCAATGTCCCCGGATCCTCTTGACGTCTTCGAATCGCTAAGAGTCTCAGTGTTTTCCAGCAGCCGGGTGAGACAGGGCATCGTTGTGTTGACTGGGTCCCTTCTGGTGGGATCAGTTGATTTGGACTTTGCAAGACCAGCGATTCGGGGAGTGAACCACGCCGAAGAACATAAATACACTGTCGCCTTGCGAGCGACGAGCAGGTGCATTGGCAAAGGATAAACAAACGGCCGCGCCTGTAAACGCGAAAACCCTGCCATGCTTGAACTCGGACAACTACAAGTCTCTCATGCCTACATATCACGAAGCACAAAACAACGCCCGCCACGGGTAAGCCAAGTTGCGGCGCTTGTTACCGCAAATGTAGGCGTGGCAGTGGCTCCTTGCGACTACTCAGATAGTTGCATACAGGGGCCAACACTCAAGAAGTGTTCAGCATCAGCGAGACATGAGAGTCAAAAGGATGTGTTGGACTTGCTAGCGACGAAGATCAGCTCGCTCAACACTTTAGAAGGCCCTATAATGAAACCCTGACACTACGCCCAAGCTTGACAGCAGCCTTCAAACCCTCAGCTGAACATGTCATAACAGCGAACTTTCAATCGCTAAACTGCTTCAAACATAAACCTCAATTCAATCCCTGATCCTGAACCGTTATGCAAAGCCAGTGCCACGCCGAGACCCCAGCACTGTTGCTATGAATCCGAAACCCAAACCCTGACCCGAGCCGCAAAACCTTAAAGCACCCCAAAACCCAAACCCTGAACCCGCAACCCTAAACCCTAAATCCCTAAATCCCTAAACCCTGAAACCCTAAACAAATAAACCCTAAACCCCAAAAACCCTGAAACCCTGAACCCCTAAAACCCGAACCCCTAAACCCTAAATCTCTAGACCCTAAACCCCTAAAACCCCAAAACCCCTAAACCCCACAGAGCTCCAAAGCCCAGGCAGAGCCGGCCTACCGGGTCTGCCCGAAGTCTCGGCCCGGGGTTTGTCGATGGGCACGGCCTGCGCTTTTCAAAGCGGAAAAGGAGGGACCCTTAGTGGGGACCCCTACCCTATAATGGGCTATATCATGGGTATATAATAGCTATATTAAGGGTATACACCTAGGGGTCCTTATTAAGGGTCCCTCCTTGTACCCTTGGAGCTAGGAGTACGGCTTTCGGTGTAGCTTAGGGCCTTTAGGGCCTTTAGGGTTTCAGAGTTTAGCGGGCTTTTCGGGTTTAGTTGTGTATTGAGGCAGGGGTCTGCTGTCAGTGGGCTTAGGGAGAGCGGGCTTCGTTGGTTTAGGGTTGAGGCGGCTTTCGAGTTCATGGGGGTGTAGGGGCTTACGAGCCGGACGCAGCAGAACAAAACTGCGTAAGACCACACTATGTGTGTAGTTAAACCGCACCCCCATTCTTCTGTATCCTGACCTTATTCTGGTGCATCGATGCGATGCGAATCGATGACCGACTGATGCAGCAAAATGCCAGATTCGCGACACGTCGCTGCTTGAAGTAAGAGGAGTTCGGTGTGAGCGATTGGCGAATTAAGCCGAATGCCCGGACCTGACAACCCAACGAGAACACGTGGACCTCAACCCACAGTTGAGAGGCTACTGCATAATATAGTATCCCCAAAGGTGCCAAGAAGCCTTCAGCCCTGAAACGAATGCAGGCAGTGGGGCCATGGAGGCTTTGGAACACCCGTGTTTCCAGGCAGCAGCTCTGCTGAGGACTCTAACAGTCATGAGACCGAAAACATGCTGTTTTGAGTCTGTATAATAAACATCCCAACAGGAGTGTTGAGGACTTGCAGCGTGAATCAAGGTTCAGGATTTATGCAATGACCCACACACAGGGGACGTACAGAGTCCTGTAACGTGGAGTTGAACCGCTGCCTGCACTGTCCAACGAAAGGCGCGGTGCTGGAGCCACGGAAGCACCTGCTTTGCAGGGCTTGTCCTGGTTCGGTTCAACCTTTCATTCGCCAACTGCCTCTGCAAGTGTGCGCACACTCTGAACCCAAAAGCCAAAACCCGAAACCCTAAACCAAACTCTAAAACCCTAAACCCTAAACCTCTAAACCCCTAGAGCGCAATCCCACAAGCGGCGGACCGCGGCTGGGCGGTGCATGCTGATGGAGATGAAGGCTCCACCAACCGAGGTGACTCGATAGGCCTCCTGCTGGGGTTTAGGGTTTAGGTTTAGGGTTTAGGATTTAGGATTTAGGGTATAGGGTTTAAAGTGCTCATGCAGTCTTTGATTGCAGTACTCATTTCGGCCAAAGGGTGCTGCTGCACGTGCGACAGAAAGGAGCTTACATCGGAAATTCGGATTTGCCGGGGTATCCAGAAAACCGACAGGCAGCCGAAACTGTTTGTACCGTTCGGAAGTTCTTTGCTGAAGGCCACTCAACCATCGAAGTCTCAACAAAGCCCTCCTTCACGAACTCAGCGATGGCCAGCGCATGCTGATCGTTGCAGAAGAAAGCATCCAAGGTACTCTTGTCCACCACCAAGGGGAAAGATTCCTTCGAAGTGGTGGAGGGCTGTTTCAAGGAACCGAAGAGGTCACGGAACATCCACAACTCCACCAGTGATTCGAGCACGGGGTTTGCACCATCCCTTCATCATGGCTCCAGTTGCAACTTGACGCAGGCTCAAGGGCAAAGCGACTCCTACAAGCTGTGACGAATCATCTGCCCCCAGCTTCAGGAATGTAAAGGCTTCTGGATGATGCCGTGCTCTCTGCCAGGGCTCGCTGGGAATGTCCACCATGTTGCGGCAGTCGGTGGCCTGCCACTGAATTCCAGGCCGACTGGTCCGGTTTCTCCTTGGTACACAATGGGAATTTGGAGGAGTTGGCGAAGACCCGATTCGAAAAGTTGGAGAAAGGAGGGTGCCGAACTTGCAATTGCTACCGCTATTGCTTCTCCTGCTGCTGCTGTTGCTGTTGCTGCTGCAACGGCGACGATGACGACGGGTGATGAGGACCACAGCTGGAGACAGCCACTGCGCTGGCGACAACGACGACGGCGACTCCAGCCATGCAGAGGACGAGGAGGAGGAGGACGACGAGGGCGATTAGCCGATTAGGGCTCCTGCTCTCTGACACTAGATCACAACGTCTTGTAATTAGTTGTCATCGTCGTTACCGCCATCTTGACGGCGCAGCAACAGCATATGGAGCAGTGGCACCAATTAGCAGCAGCAGAAGCAGCAAGAGCCGCCGCCACTGCAGCAGCAGCAGCAGCAGCACTTGGGCAATTTTCATATGCGCCTTTGATGCCTTTGAAGCTCCTGCGGTGCCCTCTTCTTGCTTGCCCTTCTAAGAACCAGATATGTCAAGACAAGCTTCTCCGACATCTGCTTCATGGCTACCTCGGAGATGTCCACGGCAGTTTGACGCAAGTATCCTGCCTCGGGTCCGAGCAGATTCATGCAAGGGGTCCCAGAACTAAACTGCTACTACTACTACTACTACTACTACTACTACTACTACTACTACTACTACTACTACTACTACTACTACTACTACTATTCTACTACTACTACTACTACTACTACTACTACTACTACTACTACTACTACTACTACTACTACTACTACTACTACTACTACTACTACTACTACTACTACTACTACTACTACTACTACTACTGCTACTAGTACTACTACTACTACTACTACTACTACTACTACTACTACTACTACTACTACTACTCCTACTGCTACTGCTACTGCTAATGCTACTGCTACTGCTACTGCTACTGCTACTGCTACTGCTACTGCTACTGCTACTGCTACTGCTACTGCTACTGCTACTGCTACTGCTACTGCTACTGCTACTGCTACTGCTACTGCTACTGCTACTGCTACTGCTGCTACTACCACTACTACCACCACTACTACTAAGCCTTCAGGCAAATAGACTCGTCCAATATCTTCTAATCGACATGACATGTTGCTTACCGACATTGCTGCTGACTTGGTCATCGGACCCTGTGACCACGAAATACAGACACTGCAATAGCAGTCCAACGCCAGGTCCAAAACTTGCAAACTCGGCTCGGGAAACTCAAACATTGGCTTGGGCCTTGGAAACAGGCCCCCATATTATAGAACCCTACTATTGATCCGTTTTCTGGATCCCTTTTTAGAAAGGCCCCTATATTTAGCCAGTACCATCTCAGCTGGCAGATAGCAGAGCTTAACGGAGCTGGGTAATCCCCGAAGTTTGGAGCTCCACAGATGCCTCACATCCCCAGAGCCTTCCGACCTTCTGGCCCGGCAACCCTGAAAACCCATCAAAACTCTATCTCTGCCAGCCGACGTCGTACATATCCTCCGGAAGGGGCGAGTTTCCCGTGCCCAGGTGCCTTGCTTCGCACTGAAGTGGCAGGAACTAAAGTTAGAAGCCTCTTTGAGGCTGGAAGGGTGTGTAACTGCGGGTGCATAGAGGCTGTTGAGTCCCTTCGGATACTGATTTTTCAACCTCGTTCCAAAACAGAAAGATGCCCTGAAAGACATCCCTCAAAGCCAAACCCGAAATGCTGACTGACCGTGTCAGACCCCCTGTGAAACACCAACTTCAACCCAAAACCCTCAAGTTTACAACACCCAAACCCGATACCCCAAAACCCCGAAACTCCCACCAAATCCTGAAAACCCCTGAAACTCCGCAAGCCCAAAGTCCTATCGGAAGCGCAACGACACCCCCGTTGCCAAGGCACAGCACCGCCCGCTGGCGGTCAAAGCCCATTAGCGGCTCTAACAGCCACCTCGCTTCGGGGGTGCTTTGGGGTTTAGCGCAGTTCTTGGGTTTGGGGCTGAGATTGTTTTGGTGTTAGGGGCTTATTACAAACCTCAGGGCAGGGTTTCGGGATTGCAGCGTTTGCTTGGGCATTTACACAATTTGCGTTAAGGTTGGGGTTTTATAAGGGTAAAGTTTGCGGATTTGGGTTTACTGTGTTACGGGTTTGGGCGGTCGGCACATTATTGCGAGCGTGTAGTGTCAAGATTGCTCGCAGTTTTACAGAGGCTGACGTCTATCGTTCTTGTCAGGACACATGTGTTGGATTCACTGCGCATACGCCGAAATTGACAGCTTTGGGGTTTGGGAGCCAGGAGTGGCGCGGACATCCTGAGACTCTCTGTCAAATTTTGTGGGTGAGGTGTGAGGTTGAGGCTTCAGTTCAGGATCTACAGCCTAGACGATTTCAAGAGACGCGAAATGGTGTCCGTCTTAGATTGAATTTATGTACTACCAAGACCACCACCACTACCACCACCACGACTCCAAAGTCCACTACGCCGACGACATTGGCTATGACTGTGACTATGATCACTGCTGCTCCTGCTGCCGCTTGCTGTTGCTGCTGCTGCGGCTTGCTGCGGCTTGCTGCTGCTTGCTGCTGCTTGCTGCTGCTTGCTGCTGCTTGCTGCTGCTTGCCGCTGCTTGCTGCTGCTTGCTGCTGCTTGCTAGTATACAACAACGACTACTACGACGGCGACTGCACTGACTCGACGACAACAAGGATGACGTTTTGAGCATGTTGTTGATGATGCTGAATTATGCGATGGTGGCGATGGCAGGTTGTGTTGCAGGTCATCGCGATCATGATAGGGATGATGGCGCTGGTGATGATGTGATGATGATGACGACGAGGACGAGGATGAGCATGCTGATGCCGATGTTGATGCTGATGACGCTGATGACGCTGATGGTGATGCTGACGCTGATGATGATGGTGATGATGAGGAAGATGGCAAGCTCTCGAAGACGACTGCAACGATGCTTTAAAACAAGGCGCCGAATCACTAGGGTTTACAGTTTGGGTCTAAGTTACGGTGGTTTCGGGTGTACATTTGCGGGTTCCGAAGGTCAAGCACCAAATTCTTCTGCCGCGGCACCGAAGCTCTGTCCAGCCGACCAACCAATCCTCAGCCAAAGTGATCTGAAGCCCGAGGATTTAAAGGCCGTACAAGGTTTCGGAGAGAGTTGGCTAAAACCCTCAACCTTACACTCTGGCTTGAACCCTAAGACCCCAATCCCCAACACAATCTTTTTTCGGACTCCCGTGGCATCGCACAGCGGGGTGCAAAGGAGTATCGACTCTCCGCTCGACCCTCTCGGATCTGAAAGACAGAAAAACCAATGTACCTCCACCACAGCGTCCTGGGTTTTTTAGGGTTCAGGGTTTTTGTGGTTTTGGGGTTTGGGGTCTAGGGCCTATAGGGTTTACGAGTTTAGGGTTTTGAACCCGCAGACCCTAAACTCGCAAGAAAAAAATCCAACTCCCACACAAGTCCTCAAGTGCCAAGACCGAAACCCAGGCGCGTAGACGTCCTCGCCTTCCTCCGCCGCCTTCTCGTAGTGGGTCTCCCAGTAGTGGCCTTCGCCGAACCTTGGTTCAGGGCTTGCTTTGCAGGATATGGGGTCTACGGTTTGGGTGCTCACGCTTTCGGGCTTGCGGTTTGAAGGCGTGGGTCGCAACAGCAGCATCATGCATCTCCTCAACACAAAGATACATTCACCTCCAACGGCTTGGAGAAACACCACGATCATGGCAGGAGCAATGTCTTTTACCGCTTTATCAAGTGTGCACGAAGGGAAATGCGGGCTGGTCGCTCCGGAAGCTCTTCTGAAGCTTCTTCGGCAGCCATGTCAACGGGCAATTTTCATCAAAATGCGCGACGAGCTCAGCGTTCCGCTTGGTTTAACAGGCAACACTTTCAATATGTCCCTGCCAGATTCGTGTTCCCGACCATGGTTCATCCGCTGGGAGCCTAAAGGGCTGCAGGGGCTGGGTCACCAACGAAGCACGACAGACATGCCTAAAACCCCCTAAAAATTCACACACTGTGGTCTTGGAGATTCCGGACTGCCACATCTACCAATGGCTTGAGACTGCGGATTTAGGGTTCGGGTTTAGGCTTCTCTGGAATGTTCACCGGAGATGTTTCAAAGATGCTCTGGCAAGTGCGCCCATACCGAAGCTTCTACCGAAGTTACCGGAAACCTCGCATCGGCCAGTTGTTTTCGCGCCTATCGACTTCCAGCATGGCGGTCATCTCAGGTGAGTCCAAATGTCCCAAAGCCCCGGGGAGATTCCCGAAAGCCGGGGCAAGTCAATCAGACTTCGGTACGTCTCAGAAACCTCTGAGAACCAAGGGATCTTTTGTGAGCGGCGAAAGGCGTCCGAAAGGAGCGAAGAGCCTCACAGCTTCTCGGACTTTATAGGCTTTGCTAGGGGGTATTACTGGGTGGTATGTCGGGGCGTTCACTTACAGATATTCTGACAAAATCAGACACTCCTGAACAGAGGGCAGTGTAGTGTTGCTCCGAAACCCTAACCCCTGGCAAACTGGTAGCTGAAAAAGAAAACGGGCAACAGGCCACTACAGGGGGACCTAGCCCAACTGCTCATGAAGGGACGCAGAGATTTTGAGAGCATTGGCCTGGTTCGCGTTGAAGGCATCTGGGACGAAGCTTACCTCAGCCATGGGAGTAGCCCTGGTGGATGTCAGCCGAACCTGGGAGGAATAAGGCTTTGGGCCAGTTGTAGTTCTGTTTATGTCGGGACTGTCAGGGGGTACGGTTACTGACTATTTAGACTCCTCAATCGCTTCCGTTTCGATTGCTTCTTGTCTGTGCAGGGTCTCTCTCAATTCTTAACACTGAGATTTCGAGCATTCCCGATTATCGAGCGTTATCTTTCCGTGGAAACCTCCTTCAAAAAAACCAAACCCAAAACCCTACTGCAGAGGCCTTAATGATGAGAATAGGGCTTTGGGGCCCAGTCTACTATGGTTATAATAATAAGGCCCCCCAAATCCCCAAAATAGTATTGGTAGTTATCTAGGCCCCTATATTATATACCCCACATCGAAATCTCACCTTGCACTCATGTGGGGACTCTTAGACGATTCTTCGAGACTACCGAGCCGAGTTGCCAGTTCAGAGTCTCGGATCGACAGGTACGATGGATGGACAAAAATCCTGCATGACCGTAGGCACAGAAGAAGTATGGTAATTCCAATAGTTTTGGGCCATAAGAAGCATAGTTTTGGGATATAGGGTCACGCAAGCTTTTGTCCATCGGCAGTATGGATGAAGTAGTAGGCCCTAGGGTTCAAGCGTTTCGGGGTTCAGGGTTTCTGGGTTCCCAGCCCCCTCTGAACTCTGATTTCGACCCTAAACCTTGACATCCAGAGCTCAGAGCTCTGCCCTGAAGTGTAAAGCCCACATACTACCGTTATATGGTAGTATTATGATAGTATTATCGTAGTTATATGGTAGTAGTATGATAGTAATATGGTAGTTATATGGTAGTAATAGTAGGTTATAATCGTAGTTCATTGCCGGGATAGGATTAACATAATGTACATGTTTAGTCCTTATGGGGTTTAAGTACCCATAAAATTGTAAAATGCTACCGAACTATGACAAAGGATACTCCGAGACCCTACCCTGAACCCTACAAGCCTGAACACCACACTTACTCACCTGACCCGAAACCACGAAACCCCCAATCCCCAAACCCCTGAAGCTTAAACCTCTCAACTTAACTCCCCAAGCAATGCCTAAACCCCTGAAGCCTAAACCATAAAACCCCTAAACCCTAAACCCCAAACATCTCAACCCCAAACCGGAAAACCCTTACACCACCGAAAAACGAAACCCGAAACACTTAAACCCCTGAAGCCTAAACCACCAAACCCCTAATCCCTAAACACCTCCGACAAACCCTTCAAACCCTAAACCACCCACCCCTATACAAACCCTCTTCTCGAGCCCAGGAGCCCCAGAGGGCAGGCGGGAGGGGCAGCTGTCCAGGACCAGGCCAAGTCTTCCGGTGATGGGTTTAGGGGTTTCGAGGGTTTTCAAGTTTAGGGTTTTTTGGGGTTTTAAAGTTTAGGGTTTAGGGTTATGGGTCTGAGGTTTAGGGTGTAGGGTTATGGGTCTAAGGTTTAGGGTTTAAGGTGTTGGGTTATGGGTCTGAGGTCTAGGGTTTAGGGTTATAGATTTAAGGTTTAGGGTGGTAAGTTTAAGGTTTAGGGTTATGAGTTTCGGGTGGGGCCTTACATGATGTCTTACTCGTGGAGTCTTATATTCCCGGAGTTTTAAGTTTAGATTCGAGGCTTTGCGGTTTACGGTTCAGGGTTCGGGCTTCGGGCTTTCGGTTTAAGGTTTAATTAGGGCTGTCGAGTTCATGTAATTTAGGGGCCTTAATAATTAAGAATAGGTTTTTTGGGTATATTATGTTATACTATATAAGTATGATAAAGACCCCACAAAATAGAACAGGTAATTATTAAGGCTCGTATACTAAGGGTGTGCGGGCCTAGGGTGCAGGGCTTCAAGCTTAGCCCAAGAGCCTCCTCAAGGGGTTCCTCCGCCAGCGCTGGGACTGCCAGATGCCAAGAGAAAGGCCTCGATAGAAAAGAGGGCATGAGGATGGATACCGCAAATCTTGCCCGCTCGACGAGTGCCCGAGCTTTCTAGCGTTTTGCGTTCAGCGTTTCGGAGTTTGGGTTTAGGCTAGCTGCGAACTCGAAGAGGCAGGGAATTAAGATAAATTTGGGAAAGGGTAAGTTGATCATGACAACCAGAACGTTCGTTCACTGCTCGCATACTATAGGGGCCTAAATATTTACCAAACACTACTGTGGGGGGTTCCTTATTATGTATGGAAAGACGTGGACTCAATGGCGCCTTGGATGTTAATCCCAAACCACCTTCGAGCGTTCAATCCAGAAACATCACTTAGCCCTCGACCCGAGCACTGAACCCCCAAAATCCTGAACTCAAAGCCGTGAATTGTCCTAAACCCTAAACCCCAAACACTAAACCCTAAACCCCAAAACCCTAAACCCCAAACCCTAAACCTCCCCACTAAAGCACAAAGGAACATCCCCTTTGACAAGGCCTTCTCCCGTGGTCAGGGCTGCATCCGAAGCCGAAGCCGGCCCCTTTAGCCGCACCTTTGGGTGGAGAAGAGCGAGGGGTTGCGGGTTTAAGGGTTTACGAGGGTTATAGGCGTTTAAGGGTTTATAAGGGGTTAGGGGCTTAGGCGTTTATAAAGGGTTAGGGGTTTAGGGGTTTATAAGGGTTTGGGGGCTTAAGGGATTATAAGGGGTTGGGGATTTAAGGGTTTATGAGGAGTTAGGGGTTTAAAGTTTAAGTGTTTATGAGGGGTTAGGGGTTTAGGGGTTTATGAGGGCTTTATATAGGGTTTAAACTTCAAGAGAAGCATAGCGTTTAGGGTTTAGGACGGTCCGAGATTCAGGGTTTGAGGGAACCGTACAAAATACAAGTATCCACGAGTGTTGTGGAGTTCCGAAACCCCCCTTTGAGCGCAGTAATTAAGGAGTGAGGTTGCGGGAATTGTGCCGCACTTACCTTTGGCGGCCTATCCCTACATGAAAGGGTGCAGTCAAAGATCGCTGGATTCGTTGGATGCGTCACAACAGTTTTGGATATATCATACTGATACTAGAAGCCTATGTTATAAGGACATAAGGATATTGAGAAACCCTGGTTTGGAGCTTTTGGGCTGGGCTTATGGTTTAGGGAGTTTAAGGTTAAACGCTTCTGGGTTTGGGGTTTAGGCTTAGGAGTTTAGGGCTCGGGCGGCTAGGGTTTATGGTTTAGTTTTGGGCTTCTGGCGTCTGGACCTGCTGAGTCTGCTGGGGCTAGCCCTTCATTCCCAGCTCGGTAATTAAGCCCGGTGGCTTTGCTGCCGCAACCGGGCCGGACCTAGATTACCGAGCTAGCTCGGTAATCAAGCCCGGCGGCTCTGCTGCCGCAAGCGGGCCGGACCTTAATTACCGAGCTAGCTCGGTAATTAAGCCCGGTGGCTCTGCTGCCGCAACCGGACCGAACCTTAATTACCGAGCTCGGTAATTAAGCCGGGTGGCTCTGCTGCCGGGCCGGACCTCAATTTCCGAGCTAGCGCGGCAATTAAACCCTGCGGCCCGACAACTACCATTGAGTCACTGTTTCTGCTAATTCCCGAGCCTGGGGGCTTAATTACCGAGCTCCGGGCTGTGCCGGTCAATCCCAATTCCCGGGCCTTCGGGCTTAATTACCGAGCTCCGGGCTTAATTGCTGCACTCCCTTCGGTAATTAAGGATTTTGCAGCAGATTTCAAGCCATAAAGTAGCGCCGAACCCCTGGATTCGGGGGTTCGGCGCTACTTTATGGCTTGAAATCTGCTGCAAAATCCTTAATTACCGAAGGGAGTGCAGCAATTAAGCCCGGAGCTCGGTAATTAAGCCCGTAGGCCCGGGAATTAGCAAAACCGGTTGCTCAATGGTAGTTGTCGGGCCGCCGGGCTTAATTACCGAGCTAGCTCGGTAATTAAGGTCCGGCCCGGTTGCGGCAGCAGAGCCACCCGGCTTAATTACCGAGCTAGCTCGGTAATTAAGGTTCGGTCCGGTTGCGGCAGCAGAGCCACCCGGCTTAATTACCGAGCTAGCTCGGTAATTAAGGTCCGGCCGGTTGCGGCAGCAGAGCCACCGGGCTTAATTACCGAGCTAGCTCGGTAATTAAGGTTCGGTCTGGTTGTGGAAGCAGAGCCACTGGGCTTAATTATCGAGCTAGGTATGAAGGGAAGGCTAGCCCCAGCAGACTCAGCAGGTCCAGAAGCCAGAAGCCCGAAACGAAACCATACATCCTAGCCGCCCCCCAAACCCAGAAGCGTTTAACCTTAAACTCCCTAAACCATAAACCCAGCCCAAAAGCCCTACACCAGGGTTTATCGATATCGATATGTCCTTATAGCATAGGCTTGTATCAGTATAAAACACCCAAAACTGTTGTGACAAATCCGACTCCCCCAACGATATTTGACTGCACCCTAGAATGTAGAGATAGGCCTCCAAATGTAAGTGCGGCGCAATGGCAGCAACCTCGGTCCTTGCTTGCTACGCTCCCGAGAGGGCTTCGGAAGTCCACAGCCAGGATCAGAAACTATCGCAAAACCTAAACTGACCTCGTGTCTAACCGCACCCTACTTTTGCAGGACCTGCTGCCAAAAGCTAGTGCAGCAAAGGTCTTGGGCTTATTCACCGCACCAACCCTTATTCACCGGGGGGTTTCGGAACTCCACAACGAGTGTACTCAGACTTACTATGAGGCCCTAAATAACTAGCTATACTATTTTGGGGGTTCCTTATTATCATGATAACATAATGGGCCCGAAAAACCTATTCTAATTATTAAGGCCCCCATAGTACAACATCTTATACCCCATCCGAACGGAAGCTTCCGGCCTCACCTCGTCCAGACACGGTCGGTCGTCTCTGCGAGACTGCAAATGGAGCGCGTTGCCCAAGGCGCTGCCATGGCCCACACCTCAGGGATGAAACTGAACCCGATACAGAGAATGGGGATCGAATATGCTAGAATAACTCTATTCTACTCGAAAACACCTTACTAACCCCGAAATCCGAAGCTGCACATCATCTTCGAGGGGGAAGGCAACGCACACATGCAAGCACCAATGTACTGCGATGCTATCAACTCAACAGACACCCAGTTTAGGGTTTGCAGGGTTTAGGGTTCACAACCCAAAACCCTGAAGCCCTAAAGCCTAAACACTCTAAACATACCCCAGGCTGATTAGGCCAAGTATCCCCAGTATGCTTACTGTCAGAGTTCGCTATCCACCAAAATGCCGCGCGAGCAAGCCTACCAAGTACTTCCGTCTCGTGCGCAGCAATAGCAGCACAAAAGCAACAACATGATGACGACAGAGCTAGAAGCGACAAAGTAGAAACAAGCCCTGTGGCCTCCAGATGACAGGACACGTCCCGAAGAAGGCGTGCGGATCCGGCCCGGTTGCACCGAAAACCAGCCCTTCAGTGTTGACCGCGTCTCAAGCGCCCGTATTACCATCGTTTCACTTCTAGATCGGCGGCAACAGCCGCTGCAGCTTTCTAGCCTTCCATCTGTTGGCCACTGGGCGATGCCCGTGGGAAAACCGAAGTAGAAGCTTCAGCAGAGGCGGTCAGGCTTCAGACCGTTCGACCACAGTGGAGGTGAAACGAAACTCTCACGATGGTACCTGGAGGCTCCGCGGTGCATGCTGGACTGCTGATGAGACCTCCGTCGCGGTCTGTGTTGCCACCAGCCGAGCACCGGTAACAGTCGCTCAGGCAACGTGGCTTGGTGTTTGAGGGAGGGTGGGGAAGGTGATCTGACGGTGCGTTTGACCAAAACCATATCTCCACTCGTTGAGAACAGATTGTGCGGAGCGAGAATTCAAGACAGCTCCACGCTCCTGTTCTTACCACGAAGGTTCTGCACGAGCATGAGGCCATGCACAAGCAGCGGGCCCCATGCGTTGGATGGAGAGGATGGAGGATGGAATCCGCCTAGGCTTCGTTGACAGAAGCCCTGATGCCAGAGGCAGATCTTCGTCAGCAACATCGATCAGCCGTCGCGTGGCGCACGAGCGCTGCACGCAAGCAGAACCCCCGCCAGCACACCACGGCATGCCCCGAAGAAATCCGCAGCTCCAAGCTTTCTTGGCCAACAGTCTCTCGACGCTTCTCGACGCCATCGTCACCGAAGCACGAATCGCACGGGTCTGAACAAACTCGAGAACAATCTGCACTGCCCACAGGCAGGGCTCACCAACTCCAAGATGCCCTGTTTCAACCGAAGATAAATCGCGAAGCTAACCACCTTTGCCCAATCTCTCGCGAGAACATGGCATGGTTGTTATACACATTTCGACGACGACTGAAAGTACTGCAGCTCTTGGCGGAGACATCACGTCGCTCCGACCCTCAGCGAAGACTTTTAGGCAGCGGCATGCACGAGATCCACAAAACCCCAAACCTCTCTAAGCTGCGAAGCATGCGAGGAGTGGTCCGCCCATACTCCAAGAGCAGGATGAGCGAGAGTCTCAAATTTCCCATTACTGCGGCCGCAGCTGTTCGACGAGGATCTGACCTAACAGCCTTCTGCATTGGGACCCTCCAAGCGTTCCATGAGCATCATCTTACTGGCTGGCGCCATCAAGATTCCAAGATCAACGAAGCCAGAGCTCAAACCTTGATCGCACTGCAGGTGGCTGCAGAATGGAGGTCGGTCACGAAGCTCTCCCGCTCGCCTGTAGACGAACTTGATCACATGATGGTGCTTGGTGACGAGTTGATGCCAGGGGGGCGACCGGACGATTAGCGCAGCTACCTCAACGACTCATCCACTCTAATGCCTGGGCGAGATAGGAACACCCTGCCAGGCTCCACCTATGTGTGCCCCGGAAGCTTGGGCAAATAGCCAAACCGGTCGATAAATAAGGGTGGGAAAAAGTTGGATTTTGCCCAGCCACGGTTTGACTTCTCGGTAAGAGCCCCGACCTTAAGCTACCATGACCTACTGTTTTGTAGGTTCTTATTGGAAATCCCAATATAGCTTCAGGGAGGTCAGAGGCAGGTCTTCAGCGGCATCTGTGCGATTGTGTGCAGAACTGAGGCGCTGCACGTGAAGTTTGCACACCAGGCGCGGAAGCAGGCCACAGCCTGCCCTGGGGGACTGGGCTCTTTTTGAGGAAGCTACCGTATATAAGGAAACCACATTTTTTGATTTATTTTTACTATGGCTTTCTTGGCCAAGGCTTTTGAAGGCTATTGAATATCGAGACTAGCCCTATACCATGAACCCGCGGACTGACCCTGTCAACGTCTGCAGGGCTCAGCAAAACTCGGATGTTCCACCACAACTCCTCATGTTGCACCCACTCCAAGACGAGCTTCTTGGGCTGTTGAGGCCACTCATTCTGACACCCTAAACCCTGGTGCTGCAGGCTGACTCTTGCATGCGAGGCCTCCGTTCTGTTCGGGCAGAATGAAAGCAACTGCAGGCCTTTCTGAGAACCTGAACCCTGAACCCTTAAACTCTTAAGCCCAAACCAAGCCGGCTACGAGAGCATTTAGCAGCTGGCCAGGGAACTATCGAACCTTGCCTTCTCGGGTTTATGCCTCTAGAGCTTTCTTGTTTGACCTGATACCTGAACACGAAACCGACCTTCTGCAACATCCTCAAATGCTGACATCGCGAGCTGCTCAGGCTAAAGTCGCAGACGATCCTAAGCCGCAGAACCACTTCGAAGATCTCTCGATGCAGCGCTGGACTCCCAGCAGCTCGGCACTCTGTCGACTCTTCGCGAATCCCAGTGGCCAGCCGATCTCCCCGCCCCCCCCTCGGCGTGCCGGTAAAGGCTTATCTTATCACGGGTACGTACGTTCCAAGCCTTGCAACAACCATCAAGATCTCCAGCAGTTGGCAGAGGCAAGGAGCTGCAAGCCTCCTGCTGAGAATCTGCGTGTGCTCTTCCGGACAGAGCCGCACAAGAGGCTCTATGTAAGAACACCCCCACTGTCGGCATTGAAAACATTCGGAGTTTGAGAAAAAGCCCGAGAGAGAGCCGATGAAGCACTTGAGAGCTGCACCGTCTGGAATCCGGTTTACTTAGCCCGAAGCTCACTTGTCGCCACTTGCCTTCTGTCAACGGATGAACCTCAGATCCGCTTTGTCTCTCTCGGACACATGCACTTGGCCTGGAGTACTCTACGACCAGCTGCATATTTGGGGAAGACGGTGCCATGCAGTTGGCCGACGCAAGCTCAGGCTACTCTTCCATGTCGGCGTTCCCTGTTCAACTCGAGCCATGTCCGAGCGGATTTACCTGCGCACCCTCGGCCGTGTGCGTCCTGCAGTAATGTCCATAAACTCGAGCCCCACCCCCAAAAGGATGTTTGTGCACCTGCTTCCAAATCTTGCTGCTGGTGCTCTCGACGGCGCCGCTGCAAAGCAAAAGCGGCTCCGAGCTATGAGCTGCACCGCGGATCGTTTGCCCTGAGATTTGTAAGGCAACCCCACTACATTAGCCAGGATCATCGTAGGGATCTGACTAGCGACTAGGTAGCTCCCTCAGACAAGGAGGCTTGTATGCCCGAAACTTTAGACCTTGAGCACGGCAACGTTTCAGGCTCTCACCGCATTTGCGGGACGAGCATCGCATGGTTCAGATTTAGGGAGTGCTGGGCACCTCTGCTGCTGAGCCTCTGAGAGTTAAGACTTTGTGGCCCTGTTTTTGTTGGTGAGTTTTGGCCGGCTGTGGGTCCCAAACACCCAGGGTTCAGGGTTGAGCGGAAGGTCAAGGCAGTGTCTGCTGGGAGTAGGCTTCCGTTCGAGATGCAGGCAGGGTCAGGCAGGTAGGTTGGTTTTGCTTTACACCACACAGAGGGCACCAGCCCAACGGGCACAAAGTGCCAAAGCTGGAAAGCCAAGCGGGGAACTTACTGCAAACTTTGCTGGGTGGCAGTCTTTCGTGATGAGTTCGCCGGCTCCCCAACTTACCCTTTCCAGTTTACAGGGCACCAGCCTATAGTTAAAAACAAACTGGTGCAGCAGAGTGCGCAGAGGCTTCCGGGCTGAGTGGAAGGTCACAGGAAGTGTGTGCGCGGGGGTCAGGCTGCAGTTCGGGATACAGGCAGGGTCAGGCAGGTCAGGTCGGTTCGTGGAAGGGCACTAGCTGAGTTGCACAGAGGGCACTCGCCCAGCCTGCCTTCCGAGATCATACTCGCAAAGATCCCAGGCACGAGCAGTGAGGGTCTGGCGCTTGGGGCCCAGGTCTCAAAGTCGAAGAGCCTAGTAGCCCTTTCCTTCCCTTGCACAGGTGTAGCATGGTGCTCAACGGGTCGAACAGCGGATTCTTGGCCTGCGCAGGTCGCCATGGCAAGTCGTGATAGGCTGCATTCAGGGTTTCGGGTTCTTAGAGTTCAACCTTAGGGTTCTACATCCACTTTACGAATCTGCTTTAGAGTGCGGCATCGGGGACCGTTGGTGCAGGTCGCACTTTGAGCAGATTCTCAGAGCTCCTGCTGCGATGTTTCTGCCAAGAGAATGCCAAAAAGATGCCATGAACTCTAACCCCTAAACCCACTTTCAACCCAAACAGCATGGAAGCGGCTGGGGTCGTTGTGGGTGAAGCTTGTAGCACTGCCTTCTATGATGACATACACGTCGTCGACGGCCGTGGCCCGGGCGTTGACTTTTTATGCTGATTTTGTGCTGACACGGTGGCGCTACTGTCACTTCCCCGCCACTAGACAGTGTGCTGCTACTGTTTATGTGCATGCACATAAAAAGTAGAAGCACAATAGAAGTGTTGTCAACATTCTGTCAACGGATGAACCTCAGATCCGCTTTGTCTCTCTCGGACACATGCACTTGGCCTGGAGTACTCTACGACCAGCTGCATATTTGGGGAAGACGGTGCCATTCAGTTGGCCGACGCAAGTTCAGGCTACTCTTCCATGTCGGCCTTCCCTGTTCAACTCGAGCCATGTCCGAGCGGTTTTACCTACGCACCCTCGGCCGTGTGCGTCCTGCAGTAATGTCCATAAACTCGAGCCCCACCCCCAAAAGGATGTTTGTGCACCTGCTTCCAAATCTTGCTGCTGGTGCTCTCGACGGCGCCGCTGCAAAGCAAAAGCGGCTCCGAGCTATGAGCTGCACCTCGGATCGTTTGCCCTGAGATTTGTAAGGCAACCCCCCTACGTTAGCCAGGATCATCGTAGGGATCTGACTAGCGACTAGGTAGCTCCCTCAGGCAAGGAGGCTTGTATGCCCGAAACGTTAGACCTTGAGCACGGCAACGTTTCAGGCTCTCACCGCATTTGCGGGACGAGCATCGCATGGTTCAGATTTAGGGAGTGCTGAGCACCTGCGTTGCTGAGCCTCTGAGAGTTAAGACTTTGTGGCCCTGTTTTGTTGGGGAGTTTTGGCCGGCTGTGGGTCCCAAACACCCGTTGCCGGGATGCATTCCAAGCTTTTTTCCAGGGGGTCGACGAAGCTTTTGCTCCGCCAAAGATTCCAGAATGCCTTCCGAGATCATACTCGCAAAGATCCCAGGCACGAGCAGTGAGGGTCTGGCGCTTGGGGCCCAGGTCTCAAAATCGAAGACCCTCGTAGCCCTTTCCTTCCCTTGCACAGGTGTAGCATGGTGTTGAACGGGTGGAACGCGGATTCTTGGCCTGTGGAGGTCGCCATGGCAAGTCGTGATAGGCTGCATTCAGGGTTTCGGGTTCTTAGAGTTCAACCTTAGGGTTCTACATCCACTTTACGAATCGGCTTTAGAGTGCGGCATCGGTGACCGTTGGTGCAGGTCGCACTTTGAGCAGATTCTCAGAGCTCCTGCTGCGATGTTTCTGCCAGGAGAATGTCAGAAAGATGCCATGAACCCTAACCCCTGAACCCACTTTCAACCCAAACAGCATTGAAGAGGCTGTTGTCGTTGTGGGTGAAGCTTGTAGCACTGCCTTCTATGATGACATACACGTCGTCGACGGCCGTGGCCCGGGCGTCGACTTTATATGCTGATTTTGTGCTGACACGGTGGCGCTACTGTCACTTCCCCGCCACTAGGACTTCCCAACTTTGCCGGCTTCTCTTTCACTTCTTAGGCTCTGGGTGACGGAACGGAACCACTGCTGGACCAGACAAGCTCGAGAGCACGTGCGACTCTGAGGCTTCGTGGTGACCCGACATAAACAACCTAGGGCCAGTGCCCAGCAGCCGGAAAAGGACGTCCAGCCTTCGAAACGGAGCTATTCGCCGAGGCCCCGAGTTCCTATGCAAGGCCTGGGAGTGGCCTTGGTTCCAGAGGTCTCCCAACGGGTCGTGCTCCCGTTTAGCCGAAGGGCTGATGTCAGAGTCTCACTTTCCACGGCCATCACAAATACTACTTTGGGGGTTCCTTTTTATAATCATAGCATAAGGCCCCTGTAGTAGAGGTAGTATGGGTCGAAGTTGGCATGGGCTCCAGCTCATGCAGGGGGTTGTCGCTTGTCGCTTCCTCGAAGAGCTTCCAGTAGAGTCTGGCTTTTGAGCTCGGAGAGATCAAGTTGGCCTCATCCTAACAGCAACGCACCACCCCACCGCTGAGCCCCAAAGCGCACCCAAGGCCCAACAGCCGGCGCTGAGGTTCCTGCATGGACATGCTCTGCGCTTCATGCCAGAGCCCAGGAAGAAGAGACCTCCAAGATCCCACCAGGTGCTCGATGCGCTGCAGAGGTCGCCAAGCTGTGCTTCTAGGGGGCATGTGGGATTGCTCCCGCTGGGAAAACCGTGCCTCGGAGACACATCCACGGAACAGTTTTCTGCAGTCGTTTACGCTCTGTTTCGGGACGTGTATGAGAAGGGCCCGTGGAAGGGGCATCTGATCCAAGGGCTCCTGATATAGTGCCTGCCCAATCAAGCCAGGTAGCCAGGGTTTCCCATTGCCACATCCTCTGTCGTGCCATCATCTTCAAGCACAGTCATTTGGCATGGATACCTGAAGCCAAGATGAACCCGACTGACTTGCAGAGCATCAAAGCCCGGATCTTGAAAGACGGCTTCACCAAGAGCCTCTCATTCTGCTCCCTTTCAACGCCGCCTTGCAAGGCTCGGGGATACTCTGGGCCCGACAAGGCGTTCACAGGGGTTTGGGCTCAAGGTAGCCAGAGAGGATGTGATCTTCATGAGCCCGACCGTGAGCCGTGCATCAAGAGAGCAGGCGACTGCAATGAAGCCGAGATCGAAGCTAACTGCGCCTCTCAACATCTCCAAGGGCCCTAAAGGGCCTCAGAAGTCGGGTCTTAGCTGCTGAGGCAAAGTGCACGTCAAAGCCATCCCGGTGCCAGAAGACACAGAACTCGGAGATCCCGCAGAGACGGCGAGGTCCAAGGTGGAGATCAGCTGGGACTCGTTGGGCTCTTCCAAGGCCGAAGCCCAGGTGCCAAGATGGCACCATGCGCTCCAGGCTGCCAAATCTGCCACGATGGGAACTGCTCCAGAGTGTATCAGTGGCATGGAAGAGCGCAAGCCATGGCTTTGCAATGGAAGCCTCCGGAACTAGTGCCTAGGGGACAGGAGGAGGCTAGCACCTGTCAGTCATTGCTCCCTTGCGTCAGCGTTCCGATGCTGACAGAAAGAGTATGGCAAAAACCCTTCTGCCGCAGGCCTGGCTAGTGGACACGTCCGGTCAGGGAGTCACAGCACTGCCCTGGCCGGATGAGAGCATCCGAAGCCCTAAACAGGAAGAGGCCCCCCGGTCCCAACAAGCATCACTGCAGGCGCGGCACAGTCTGCATCTGTAGCACATGGCTCAGCGATGCTTTTGAAACAGTCGACTTCACTCCAACGGATCTCCAGACACTTCCCATCCGAAAGAACCCTCATCCACCGTTTAGGGCTCCTTAAACGAATTCCTCAAGGCTTCCTTTACGGGATCTATAAGAGATCCATCGGTCATCCATGCTTTTGAGTAGCAGCTGCAGGCTCCAGGCTGGCTGGAGAGCATTCTGCGACCTAAAAATAGGGGTACCTTATTTTGGGGTCCTTATAATAGGGATCCTACTATTTAGGGTACTATATTAGGGCCCCCTATTAGTAACTTAAGCCCAACCATTTTCAAATTTCCTGAGAGCTTTCTTCGACAGACAGGGTCTGTGGTATCGCAGATTCGTCGTTCCTGGCTTCAGACTTTATGTTTACAGGGCCTCAGAAGCTACAACAGCTTACCACCTACGTCGGGGCAGCGCAAAGCAAACTGCACTCTTCCCTTCAAAGGGCGGCCATAACTCACCGAGGCGTCCGCCGGCGAATCCCCGGTAGAACCCTCCGAAAGGCCTTATAGGACTGGGAGCTTTCTAGAAACCCTTAAAGGAGCCCTTGTAGGAAGCCGTATGGAAAGCGCCCAACCCCTAAACCCTAAACCGTTGGAAGCCTCATCCGGCCCTGGCTACACGAAGCCGAGTCGGCGAGGTCGAAACATCCCACGACTGACCTTTCGACTCCCGAAATAAGAGAATTTAGGGCTCCTTTAAAGGGAACTATAAGGGTTCCTTTAAAGGGAACTATACGGGTTCCTTTAAAGGAACTATAAGGGTTCCTTTAAAGGGAACTATAGGGTTTAGGGTTCAGAATTTAAGGCATTCCGAGTCTGACCGGCCACGCAGAGGTGGGCTACCACAGCCAGGTCACTGCTGCCGGCTGCGGTGTCTAACCCGGAACAGCCAGTAGTAGAAGTAGACGGAAAGACCCTTAAACAATCTTTTCATATACCCGGCGGAGGCCCCACAATCCGCCAAGGTAAAGACTTAACAGAGCAGTCGTGACAGACTCGGGATTCGTGGAAACACTATCTGCAAAAAGCTGCGCTTTGCCAAGGCTGCCTAGGTAGAGACTTAACAGAGCAGTGTTGACAGACTCTGGGCTTGTGAAAACGAAGTTTGACCTCAAGCCTTTCATGATGGACACTTCTCGACCATAGCCTGCGACGTTGCAAATCACCACTGAAAGTGCTTGTGCATTGCATTCTCTCGGGCCCTCGGCCGTGTGTGCCTTCACGGTTTCGGGCCACATGGGGCAATCCTGGCCGGTCTGAGAAAGATGCAGAACACTGAGTGCCCACAAAGAAGCTGATGCCGCTCTGCGCACATGCTCGCATCGGGAAGCCATCAGCTCACCGCGAACACGACAACATGCCATCGTGGTGATGAAAGAGCTTGGGGCCGTCTGCAGGTGGCGAAGATACTGCCGAGACCGCGAACTTCTTGCAAACCCCGACACGAACTTGCTAGCGCTTAGTTCGCAAAGCAGACATGTCAGGATGTCACGAATGCAATGCACGGATTTCATGTGCCTCCAGGCTTTGTTGGAGAGGCCTGCCAAGACATCAATCAAACCTCTTGCCGGCTTTGCAGCATCTAGATTTCAACTCAGTTCCCAATCGGGCACCTCCCCGAAACTCTACTAAAGCGAGTCCACCGCTGGTTCCGATGCTTCCGGCGTAGACAATATGGGCACTTCAGAGCGAGGGGAGGATGTTTCATCTGCAACATGCCTGCAACCTCGCTCATTTCAGGTTGTAGGAGCGCTGGTGCTGTGTAGCACGAAATTTGCTGCCGGGCTTCAATTCTTCTTCCTTGCCGGAGAAATGCATACTCGAGGGGTGCTCTGGGAGGTCTACGGCAACAAACCAGCATCGCAGCTGCCTGCAGTGATGTCTGACGACAAGCAAAAACAATGAGAAGTGGACGGAGAGCCTCTACGTCTATGAAACCCTGAACCATATTGCTCCCGAGCCAGAAGCCACACAACATGTCCAGGTAGAGAGTGCACAGGCCGTTGTGACAACCTCTGGACTTGTGGGAGCAATGTCTCTGATCTGATAAGCGCTCTAACCTCTCGAAAGTAAACTGCGACGTTGCAAATCACCTCTGAAAGTACTCGTGCATGGCATTCTCTCGGGCCCTCGGCCGTGTGTGCCTTCACGGTTTCGGGCCACATGGGGCAATCCTGGCCGGCCTGAGAAAGATGCAGAACACTGAGTGCCCGCAAAGAAGCTGATGCCGCTCTGCGCACATGATCGCATCGGGAAGCCATCAGCTCACCGCGAACACGACAACATGCCAGTGTGGTGATGAAACTGCTTGGGGCCGTCTGCAGGTGGAGAAAATACTGCCGAGACCGCGAACTTCTTGCAAACCCTGACACGAACCTGCTAGCGCTTAGTTCGCAAAGCAAACATGTCAGGATGTCACGCATGCAATGCACGGATTTCATGTGCCTCCAGGCTTTGTTGGAGAGGCCTGCCAAGACATCAATCAAACCTCTTGCCGGCTTTGCAGCATCCAGATTTCAAGTCTGCTCCCAATCGGGCACCTCCCCGAAACTCTACTAAAGCGAGTCCACCGCTGGTTCCGATGCTTCCGGCGTAGACAATATGGGCACTTCAGAGCGAGGGGAGGATGTTTCATCTGCAACATGCCGGCAACCTCGCTCATTTCAGATTGTAGCGGTGCTGGTGCTGCATAGCACGAAATTTGCTGCCGGCCTTCAAATTTTGGTGCCCTTCGAAGAGCAATTTTTGTCGGAGGTGACAAGCCTTAAGTGGAAGGCTCAACGCATCATATCGCAACCGTTTCGAAGCGCACGGCTTGGCCCTGTACCCAAATGAACTCCAACAAGGACCCGAATCCATCCCAGAGCTGTCTGTATGTTGGCCGATGGTTGATAGAAGTGGCGCCATGACCATCAGACGAATTCCCGGAACCATCTCAAGCTCATCCGAAACCGTGTCTCAACGCCCCTCAAAAAGTAGGAAGAGGGCTTTGGGCTAGGGTTCATGCTGACGGAACTGGCTTGCAATAGACTTCAGGAGTGGCGAATGCCGAACCTGTCTTGAGCTCAGCAGATCTAGCTTAAATCTAGGGTCTAGAGTCTAGTGTTGATCCTGAGATCAGCAGACCAGTTCTTGACAGCACGGCAACCAGGATAAACCAAATCCGAAGACGCCGCCGAAGTCTAGCTTCCGCCAGCAGCATTGAGGGAATTGCGGGCTTTTGGTGTTCGAGATGAGAGGATGCTTCAGGCAACTCAGTTACCTTGAGACCTCGAGCGGGTTGTCAGTTGATAGGACTTGGACTTCAACTCGCAGGTCACCGAGGATCTCGAAGAGAACGTTGAAGCCGTGCTGTCCCTAGGGCCAGGCCGGGGACTTGTTGACAAACATCGCACGAAGGGTGCGGGCGGGAGCGTGCCAGACGGTCAGGGTACTTCAGGGCTCCAGGTGCGCTTGCTTCACATGTTCGATCAAAGCTGGATGCTGACTTCTTCTGCATCAGAACGCGCAGCTCCACATGCAGCACAACATCGGGAGAGGGGCTGGCCGAACACATAAACAGTGAAAACTCCTTCTGGTGCAGTCTCTCCCGCACACCACGCCGATGCATGTCTTGGTACTGAGGTCTATTGCCTTCCCTCTCGGAATCTTCTCGTAGCGTAGGATTTCGGGCTTAGACAGTGTCTTAGAGGGGTTCGAAGCTGAGGTCCTTGTCTTGAGCTTGTAGATGGGAACTGAGGACTCCGACCGATGTAGAGCCGGAATCACTGGTCGGAGATTGCATCGATCCAAGAGCCCGATGTGAGACTCTGATCCGTTAGTGTATCACTGCAGGCATCGATTCTTGAGGCCCACAGCCCAACAATAAGCTGGACCTAGCCGCTCGACGCCCATGCACAAAAGGAACCTTGCAGGAGGCCGTGTGACTGAGCGCCGAAAGATCGGCCTTCTGAACTCGGCCTTAGCAGGCTCTGGACTGTGGGCATGTCTCCGTCATGTCGCCCATTGGCCCATGTTTTCTTGACCTCCTTGTGTTTTGCTTGGGAGGTCTCCGCATCGCAGCTCCACCGGCAGACGAGTGGCTCGCTCAGCTTGCGCTGATGATGGTGCACTCGACAACGAGTCAGTACTCGGAGAGCGGTGAGTCGACGGTAAAGCTCGTTCTCTGACCGGTGCAATTCAGGAGCCACTGGCTTCGCTGGGGGCCATCGCATGCTTGACTCCAGCATGGAAGGAAGCAAGTGGATGATTTGCAAGCTAGGCTACGGGTCACAGCACTTCTGCACGGCCACAACAGTCAACCACTTGAGAATAAAGGTCTTCACTTCTATGGTTCTGGCAAGGACGGCCGGTACTTGACTTGTGCAAGCACAGGAAAAGGGGACGCCAAAGGCAGCAGTCATCAGGCTCAGGGGCCGCAGTGTCGGACGGTAGTTCACAAGCAGAGTGCTGTCCACACCACTGGCCCCTGCACTGCAGTGCATCCCCAACATCCTCTGCCCCGAAGCTATGCAAAGCTGGCAACCTTGCAAGTCTCCACGCATGTTCTGGCACGTGTCAGGCAGAGCTCCAGCTGGGAGACCCCCCAGAGCCCCTTTCGACTATTTGCGCGCAGAAGCGTAGCTGAAAGGCTGAATGCTGTGGAACCCGAGCTTCAAGCTTTCAGGTGTCCAACACACTGCAGTTGCCGGTGGGCACACTCACACATGGTAACTAGATCTCTCCCGTGGCTGTCGCTTCCCTGGATGTCAGAGCACAACGAACAGTGGTCCAAGAGGACAGGCAGTGGAATACCAGGCCCCTAGCTTTGTGCCAGAAGGACAAGACAGCTGCCAACCTTTCATGGGTCGCAAGGGTATAATCCAAACTTCTAGTGTGCAAGCGGCATGCGATTGAAAACACGGCTGTGCCTCACGTGCACCACCCTGGCGATGCTCTGCGGCTGCAACCTGTTCGTGGATGACATGAGAACTCGAGAAGACTGGAATCGTCACAACGGGCCGTCAAGCTAGATGAAGAGCACTTCGACACTCGCTGCCGTCCCGAGCTTTGAGCATGTGTCGCCAGACTAGCGTGCATGCGATGAAAGTGTCCTTGAGATACGCGACAGCACCCATACCGACACGAGCAACAGCAGACCGCGAGCTACTGCGTGCAACATCGCTTGCAAGTCCAAGGTGCCATCTAAACTCTCCTGAACCCTGCAGTTGCCGGTGGAGACATGCACTCGTGGCGACTAGATCTTTACCGTGCCTGCATCCGTGTGTCGTGATGTTAGAGCCCAACGAGCAGTGGTCCAAGTGAACAAGCAGTAGAGCAACACGCTCTCAGCTTCACGCGATGCCAGGCGACACCATTTCTTGGTTCCCAACGGTGCAATCCAGTGCACCAAAATGTGCGAACGCTGAGATCAGGCTGTGCCTCTTGCGCACCGTCCTGGCCATGTCATATGCACTGCACCGTTTTGCTGATGCTCTGCAGACTCTGCAACCCGTTGGCGGATGACGTGAGTACTCAAGACAACTAGAATCTTCACAACGAACCATCAAGCTAGATGAAGAGCGTTTTGACAGCACGTGTCGACAAACTGGCGTTCATGCATCGAACCCGTCCTGGAGATGTGCGACAGCATCCATACACGAATGAGCTACGGCGGACCGCGAGTCACAACATGCAACATTGCATGCAAGTCGAAGGTGCCATCTAAACTCTCCCGCACCAGGGAGCTGCCGGCGGATACATGCACACGTGGTGACTAGATCTCTCCCGTGCCTGCGTCCATGTGTCTGGATGCTAGAGCCCCAGAAACAAAGGTCCAGGAGGACAAGCAGTGGACCAGCTCGCTGCTAGCCTTGTTCTGTTCCCTTGGTGATGCGGGCCCAGCTTTCTCGTGGGCTCTGCATCTTTCGGGCACCCCAGACATATGTGAAACCGCGAAACGTTTTGAAGCTTGACAATCGGCTGCAAAAGCTCGGGAGCACATTCTCGATCCGAACCGTAGCCGTTCTGTTGTCCGGCTGATGTATTTGTCTCAACGGGGTCTTCTCCTCCGGCTACAACTTGACACCGGCGACAGCACGCTGGCAGAAAAGAGCCCTTGATCTACGCCAAAAGTGACTCTGGGCCAGTGTGCGTAGACCCAGGGTGGCTGCTTGGAGCCGAAGAGTAGCAGCCCGGGCTTGCGGTCATGAAAACGAGACTGCTATGGGTTTTGGGTTTAGGGTTTAGGCGGCCTAGGCAGATCGAGCAGTGGCCGAGAGAAACGGCCCCAGGGTTGCACCCACCACCGCCAGGCTAGGATGGAAACCAAAACAGCCCAAGCCCAGCTTCATGTCAGTGCCCGGCACAACGACTCGGTGAGTTTGGGGATGGGAGTTTTGATGTTAGGACGAGTTCAAAGCCGCGATACGTGGCTTGGACAATAAAGGCACCCGCCCGCTCCAAGGCGGACCTGCAATGTCACTGTTCCGCGGGCTACCTTTGTCGGAGCAGCGCCGCCAGGAAGTAGGCCTTGATATTAATGACAAGCCGTTGTGCCCAGGCCCAGTGTACATCTGCTGTCAGGTCAGCCCTGTCAGCAGCGCAGGAATCTGCCTGCAAACTGCTCTTCCAAGCGCAGTGCGAGACGGGGTGCTGGCGCAACAACAGTCCAAGTCGGATGGCGATCCAACACTACTCGATGCATGGCACCAGCTATCAGGTAATCGTCCACCTTTGCGCACATTTCCCATGCATCCCGGACTTCGCCAAGCTTCCGCAGCAATGGCAGCATTGCTTGTTGCAGCTTGCACTGTTTCGTGACATGGCGATTCGGCCTTGGACAAAGACAGCAACTCTTTAAGGGCAATCTGGTCCGATGAGCCTGTGAGAATGTCAAGTCAATGCATGCTGCATGACTTGCACAGCATGCCGGGCAAGGCCACAACAACCACAGTTTTGCCACCGCGACCACGCTACCGTCCGAAGGACCAACGCTCCTACAGCAGGCTTGTGTCTGCTGAACAATGCCGCCAGCCTGGCAAACTCACTGAATCTACTGACCCTACAAAAGACCAACATCGCAAGCTTTGACCCAAGTGACGGCGGACGACAGCCCTCGCACCCAAAGGCATCCGAAAGCCGAAGCCGTCAGCGTCAATGCACAAGTGTGGCTCAGCAACGACTTCCTAGAGTAGACAGCGCCGAAGCCTGCGGCTGCATGAGGCGCAGCTGTAGATCTCTGGTGACGCACCCCGGGACCCATCCGGGGTTTAGGGCCTCTAGGGGTTTAGGGAGTTTATGGCTTAAGGTTTACTGGGGATGCTGCTCCCGAGGTAGATGGCAGCAACCCAGGTGCCTTGCCTCCGCAAGCTCCATCTGCAAGTGCCTTCTACGCCCTTAGAGTGGGGCCTTCTAGGCTGCAGAGTCACCCTTTTTGGACCAAAAGATATCCCTTACAAAATGCCTCCCAAAAGTGGGTTGGGAATCTACTCCCTCACGTGAACTGAGCCAAGGCCCCCTCGGGGGAGCCCTCCGGTGCAGGAGGATTGCAGGTCCTTCTTTGCCTGGCTTCCCTTTATGTTGGCTTGCTTTTTTCATTGTGTTCATGGTGTGTAGGGTTTAGGGGGTTTAGGCCCTGGAGCTCTCCTGGAGGCCAAGCTGCAACTCAAAAGCCCGGGATGCCCGGACGTCGCCACGAAAAGGACTTTCCCCATTGGGGTGGGACGTCCTGCAAGGATCCAGGGGGAGCTCCTGGCTTAAGCAAGGAGTGTCATCAGGCCCTTCTTCAAGCAGGCAGCCCTAAACCCTAAACCCTGCATACCCTCAGAGGGTTGCTGGACATTCGAATGCAAGCCGTCCTCTCTTGGTGGAAGTTCGCCCCCTCGAGGCAGAATTGTGTCGACTACTCTCACGCAAAGCCTCCCTGACTTTCGGATGCACGGCTTGAACCCACCATCCTCTCCACGACTTGTGGTGAGGAGCTGGGCGGGAGCTGCTTGGAGCCGGACAGCATTTCACAGCTCAAAGATGCCCTGAGCTTGCATTGAGGTCTGCCAGCAACGCCTGTTCGCGACCCTCGGCAGGGTCTCTGCTGGCACTGTGGCGATTTGACACGAACCCAACTGCGATTCCCTCCCGCGGACGGGATCCTGGATTAAAACTAAAGCTGCGAAAAGACTCCAGGCGGAATCCCCCACACCCCAACTCACGCATGCAAGGGGGTCGTCAATGGGTAAGCCTTACATAGACTGAACTGGGTCAGTCAAGACCCTGTTAGATGTCGAATGCCCTTTCCAAACAGAGGGGATGCTCATGGTCCCAAACTTGGCCCACAATGTCGGATTTGGACTGGTAGAGGAAGGAGCTCACCGGCTGCTTCCCTTTGCCAATCCTGCTTTTCATGGAGCTCACCCAGCGTCGAGACCTTGCCACTGAGCTGCAAAGAAGCAGGCGGCACCAAGACTGGATGTCCAGTTCCACGGTGACTGATTGTAGCTTCTTGTGCTGCGAACAACCCCCTGCTTCAAAACTACACGAGTTTTTCAAACAAAGACTGTGTAAAGCATGCTTGCATGCAAAAGAAAATAGGAATCGTGCAGCCATCTGTAATGCATGACAGGAGCTTGGGGGCCAACAGGGTTTCCTGAGAAGAGGGTGGGGTTCAGATCCCCATAGGCTGTGGCCGTTTCCGAATCTTCATGTCATTTCGAAGACTCGGGGGGGGGGCGGTCCAGTGTATCGATGCTCGCAGGGGGCTTCGCAGCTCAGATTGTGGCTTGAGGGTTTGGGGTTTAGTGAGACGCAGACTCTGGTGACAACGGTTCGCCCACTGGCTCCCAAAAAGCTTCCGGAGGAGACATGAGCATGGATTGGTGCTTGGGGATCCCTTTGAGGGCATGTAGCCATGCTCCTGCCATGCGAGCGCCACATCAAACTCACGTCAAGGATCGCGCTGCTTCTCCAGCAGCAGCGCTGTCAGGAAATGGGCCCTGATATTGACAACAAGAGGTTGCGCCACGGCCTTGTCTACATCTGCAAACAAATCAGCCCTGTCAGCGGCGCCCTTCATGACACTATCCCACACGCCACGTTCCCTCGGCTGGATTTTGGCGGGGGCATTTTGATGTCAGGTGGATTTCAAAGCCGCGACTTGCAGCTTGGACAATGGAGGAGCCCGCCCCGTCCAAAGCGGACCTGAGATGTCAGGGAACGGCTACTTACTTCTCCCGGAGCAGCACCGCTAGGAAATAGGCCCTGATGTTAACGACAAGCCGTTGTGCCCAGGCCCAGTGTACATCTGCCGTCAGGTCACCCTGTCAGCAGCACCGGCGTCTGCCTGCAAGTTGTTCTTGCAAGCACAGCACGAGACGGGGTGCTGGCACAGAAACAGTCCAAGCCGGATGCTCAACGAACACGCCTCGACGTATGGCACCAGCTATCAGGCAATCGTCCACCAGTGCACGCATTTCCGATGCATCCCGGAATTTGACAAGCTTCTGCAGCCACAGCATTATTGCTTGTGGCAGCTTGTGCCGTTCCGCGACATGGCGATTCGGCTTTGTTTTTTGGCAGCAACGCGTCAAGGGTATGCTCCAATAAGCCAGTGAGAACATGCTGCATGACTTGCACAGCATGCCGGACAAGCGGCGAGCAACCACGAGATTTCCGGGAATGACGATGCTATCGTCCGAAGCACGCGCGCTCTGGCAGCAGGCTTGTGTCTGCACAAGAAGACTGCTGCCAGCCGGGCAAGTCTACTGAGTCCACTGATTTTACTACAGACCGGCTCGCAAACTTTGACCTGACGGACAGCGGACGACGGCCCGTGAAGCCGGAGGAATTCAGGAAGCCGAAGCCGTCAGTGTTGCGGTGCAGGTATCAGGGGAGGCAAAGCGCATACACGCTCTTCAAGGTCAGCTGCACATCTGCCGCAGAAGGACGCCTGAGCCTCAACGTGCAGATGAAAGGGGCACCACCCTCAGGATACACAAGCACAGTCCAGGCTCCTTGCCTGCACAAGCTCAATCTGCAAGTGCTTTGCAGCATATATTCTGCCCCAGCACCCAAGATGTAGCCGGGCTTGCAGCTCATGCAGAAACGAACCGCATGCCAAACGTGGGAGACTCCGTGACTACCGACTGCCAGTGCGTATCAACGTGTCAATTCCTTGACGGAAGTGACATCGATTTCAAGTTCAGCAATGGCATGCCCCGTCTGGCTCTTGATTGCTGACCGGTACTTTTCCACATCAAGAAGGAACACGGCGCTTTATGAAACCTAAGTTACCTCTCGCCCCTGGTCTTTCTTGCAAAATCAAGCGCAAAGCTCCGCTTGTGCGAAGAGCTGTTTGGCGGGGGTCAGTATGATTTACTGTCGTGATAACGAAAGTACCTCCAAAAACGACTGACCGACTGTTCTTTACAACAACATGAAGCCACCGACTCAAGAATTGTGTCGGTGGATCTGCGTTTTCAATGCGCAGGAAGGGGCGGCTCTGCCAAGAGAGCGATGATGGCGTTCTTCAATAACGGATCTGAGCATGTTGGCCTTTATCACTGCAGGCATATGTCCCTCTCAAGCTCTAGATTTGACTCTACATCCTAAGCCCCGAACATTAAACCGACTAGCCCCCACGCTCTGCAAGAAGAGCTCTTCGGGCGAAGGCAGCTCCAGTCATCTTTGTCTTTTTCCGGAAGCCGACAGGACAACAAAAAGAGCAAAAGGTCTGCCGTTTCTCGGCCAGGCAGCCTAAACTGAGAGCTTGAGAACCCTACACCCTACAACCCCATAAGGTTTAAGGCTTAGGGTTTATATGGAACCGTGGAACCGAAAGAGAAAGTCGCCTTAAAGACTGCTGGAGGCTGCTTCGAACAGAGTCCGAAGGACAGAACTCGATTAGAGGTCCTGGAAGCTTTAAAGTCGGAGCACATATTTGTCTCATGGGTGCTCGTTGGAAAAGGGACCTCTCAAACAGGCTATCTAAGGCTTGTCAGAGATCCCCGTAACGCTCAACCCTCATCCGATTTTGCGTCAACTGCCAGGTCGTCAGAAACCTGAGCAGTCATTTTTGGCGAATCGTGGAGCCGTGCCATGCCTTCAGATAGTCTCATGCAGCTGCACATCAAGACGTGGGAGGCCTTTCTCTCGGCATGGGGCATACAGTAGCAAGCACTCATCCTACAGTCCCCTCCTTGGCCCGGCATGGGTGCAACCATTTCTGCGTCCGACCCTTCTATGCTATGCTATAGGCCAATGGGCTCATACACCATCGAAGAGCAATGCCTCAGGGTTCAGGGATCCAGAGTCATACCGGCCAGGTGCTGTTTCCGATGCGCAGAGCACAGGGTATGGAAAAAGGCAACACCTGCAGTCGTTTTAGGTCCTGTCAAAACTAGCGGCATCGGCCTTTCAGCATCAGAGCCCTGCTTTCAAAAGCCACCCCTGGGCCGTCGCGGAGCAGGGCGAGGAGAGACAATGCGACCCAAACCCTTATCTCCGGGAAGTTCCAATCAAGCAACCAACTGTCGGTTCTCGGTTCTCCCGAAGCTTCATGTTTCCCTGAAACTCAGACCCCAGATGTAGGAGGATCCTTCGGTGTAAAATGACTGTGCTGGCCCAGAGCAGTAGAAGTCTGGGTGCTAAACCCTAAACCCAAAACCCTAAACCCCAAAAAGGCCTTGCAGAGGCTCTTGTGCCGCCTCACCACCGCAGGCTCGCCTTTCCCCTCAGAGCCCTCGATTTAAGGTCTCAGGCTCTTGCGCTTTGAGGCTTTTCCGGGCCTGAGGTTGGGTTCAGGATGGTTTAAGGATGCTTTTCAAGGTGCAACCGGGAGGGCAATCAGACAGCGGCATAGGGAATTCCTTCTCTTCACGAGTCGTGGATACCTCGGTGCTTGCAGGCGACCCCACTCTGCAGAAGAAGAGGCCCAGGCGCCGTCTGAGCATCGCGACGTCTTTGCAAAGCCGCCTGCTGCGGAGCGTAGCGAGCCCCAGTCTGCCCCAGGTTCTGCAAACTCAGCCCAACACGGGGAAGCCCAGGAGAAATGCATCGAAGCATAAGCAGGTGCACAGCGGCGATGCCGCTCCAGTCTTCGGAAAAGGGCACTCCCAGGAGACGCAGCGGCAAAGCGCACCGAATAAACTCAGCGGACATCACATGCACGGGGGCAGGAGGGAGACTTCACAGATGCAGGGACTGCTTTGTTGGCCCAGGGTGGCATCAGAAAGCAAAGCCAATGTGGGTGCGAGCTTGAAGCTTGTCCTTGACTTGGTTTGCCAAAGGCAGATGAAAGCAGGTCAGACAGGAAGGAATGAGCAGAGTCACTGCATGCCTGGAGCTTACCCCGGATTTCTGCCATGCTGCACGGAGCTTCTCACAGTCACTCTGAGATGTTGAAGCCATTTCGGTCGCCCAGGTGGATACAGTTGGGGGGAAGAAGCTACGGCCTACGACTACGAACCTCAATTTTAAGCACCTCTGGGCGAACCAACAATGTATTTGTGGACCCTGTTGCGGTAAGGCTTGTCGGAGCCTGGTAACAGCCTGATCCTCCTCGATCAGGCTTTCATCTCCCATCTGTTCTTGACGGTTGGGCCCAACTCAGGCGGTGCAGGCTCCCACCCCCATGCGATGTCTTGTTGGAAAGAAATGGGAGTTTCCGAGAATAGGGGTACCTTACTTAGGGGTCCTTCTAATAAGGATCCTACTATTTGGGATACTATATGAGAGTCCGCTATTTTCGGAAACCCCCAAATAAATGAGACAGCGTAAAGGCATCTATGCAGCTCCTGCATGAACGATCAAGGAATTCGGTCGACTTCTCCTGCTCCTCGTCGACACTGCTGAAATTTGGAACCGGGTCGGTGCCGATGAGCCCTAGAAAGAATTCTGCACCCGGTCAATGTCGAAGCTCAGACATGCCCCAAGATCAGAAAGATCTGGGCCACAGAAGCAAGCTCCTGGGAGAAGGCCATAAGCCTCTCGCCAGAATGTGCTGGCGTTTCTATAGTTGAGAAAGAGGATCTCTTTCGGAGCATGTTGCGGCGTGGCGCGAGCTCAATCTACCAACCATGCAAGCCTGAAAAGTTGCAGTTTCGGCCTACCGGGAACTGAGCATAGGGATCAAGTCCAGTGTCTTCGTCGGCAGCAACAGACGTCCCAAAGGGTTCCGAAGGCTTTGTCGAGACATGCTTGGTCGAAAGCCTGCCCCATCACTCGCACCCTCACCCTCACCAGATCAATCCACCGTTTCAGATCAATCCACCGTTTCAGAAAGGAACGAGCTCTTCTTTCAGGGCCCCTTTCATGGCCTCTCTGGCTTGAGATGTGAGCGACGACCCCAGCCACGAAGGCTGGCTTCAAGTTCTTGAAACGCGCATGAAGCCCCGCCTGCTCAGATGCTTAGGGTATAGGGCTCGACTTCCCTTGGTGAGATTTTGGCCTGCACAGTTCGATGCTAGAATCGACGACGCCCTACACCCTACGCCCTAAGATGCAATGCAGCGTGCGGGCCCCTGTGCTGTGAAGCACATCGCTGCCTGCTGCCTTCATGCAGAGTGGAGGCTTCACAGCTCTTTTCGGAGTGCTCTGAGCTTCGTCTGCGTGGCTGGGCCAGAAAACTTCTCCATCGGCAGAAACTTCACGAAAAGGTCGGAGAGGGCATCAGCTGATCATCTGTGCCGAAAATTTTCGTGCAGCCTCACAGAATTCTGACATGTCCCGAGGAGTCCGTGAAATCCTCCGTTAAGCACGCGCGGCTCGACATGAGCACTGGACATCCCAGCAACTTCTGCATCTCGAGCTCTTGCAGCTGACTTGCGAAATAAGATATCTGCTAACAGTCCAAGCTGGGGCTGCCACTTTCAAAGCGTCCCTGCCCTGCAAGGGGTCAACACGCGGAAACTCCACCCGGAAGCGTCCGCGGGAGGCGTCGCCAGCAGCGCCAACACGAAAAGCCGCGAAAGATCCGGGCGGCGTGGGGCGCGGCCGTAGCAGCTCTGGACAGGAAACTTATCTTTGGTTATTAGGGAATGGAAGAATGGTAGTAATAGTAGTTGTAAGTGTACCCCATTCCTCCATTCCCTACTAACCCAAGGTAAGGAAAGCCGGAAGATGGAGAACGTAAGGAGGTGCTTGCACGGCGTTTGGAGGTCCTTTCTGTCGCAAGATTCCGACGTTGAAAGGTCCTGAAGGGAAGAAAAAGGGCCATTCGAAGACCAGGATGGATCCGGTCTGCTTCCAGAAAGAAGTTGAGCATGCTCAGGATGGAAGACTCCCTGCTGTTTCTACAGAAACCTCCTCCATGCTTTAGGAAGCTTGAACCTTCCTGCTCAGGCCCTGCGTCCTCAGTTGGGTTGCAGAACTCCTGATATAGAGCACCTCTTCTCTTGGGCAGGCAGAGGGAGTGAGATGAAAGCATCGGCCATGGGCCAATCCTGACACATCAGACTTCCCACAGCTTCCGAAACTTTGAACCCTAAGCCGGCAAGGTTCTCTGATCTACTCAGAGTGCTGGGCCGGGAAGCCCAAATACCAGGCTTGTCAAACCACCGACAAGTGCAACTCCTAAATTCTGCAAGCCCTAAACCCTAAGATGGGTTTAGGGGTTGTAGGCCTTGTAAACTTTTGTAAACAACCCCTAATCCTTCAAGGTCTGGCTTGAGTGCAAGCAACGCAGGACTGAGCCTCAAGGGGGCTTTCCCTTGAGCTCTTTGCAGTGGGAACACCTCGGCTGCAGGCTTCGGGTTTTGGTTTCGAGGCCCAAGCCCTGTTTTGGGCTGAGTAGACCAGCATTTCGAGTGGACCCCGACAAGATCCCGCTTCGACTGCTCTACCGGAACCGCACTCGCGAGCACCGAACCGTGAATGCCCACAAACCCAAACCTCCACACCCACACCCTAAACAACCAATCCCCAACCCCACTCCCTTTCCCGTCCAAAATGCCATTCCAAACGGCCCACTGCTTCAGCCGCCATGCAACTAAGCCCAGGTGCCTCCTCCGAAAAGCCAGGCAAGCTTGGCCTGCTTTGAGCATTTTCGTGGTCGTTCAAGGTTTAAAGGTCCCTTTTAGAGGGATTAGGGTCTAGGGTTTAAGGTTTGGCGTTCAGGGTTAACTTGAGGGCTTATGGTTTGGGTTTGGTTTGACACTGAATGCTCAGATCTTTGAGTTGAGGGTTCAGGGTTTGGGGCTTTGCACTTTTGGGGCGCATCCGGCCGGTTTAGGGCTACCTTTTTCGGGTTCCCTATTATGATTTCTTTAAAAAAGTCCTTAAAAAGGTACATAGGTTCTTGAGGGTTCAGGTAGGGAATCTTCAATGGGGATCAGGCCGGCTAGGAGCCGGAAGGCGCAAAATGAATCTGAAATCACGCAGGAAGCAGTGGCCTCCCGCCAAACCAAAGAGACGTCCCCCGCAAAGCCAGAGAAAGCAAGGACACCCGGACGGTTATTAGACGACAACGTGAACCCTAGCTAGCGCCAGATTCTTCAAGGAACGTCCATCCTCTGAAACTCATCAACCATATACCCTGAAACAGGGCGACAGCGCCTCAGCCGGACCACTGAAACTCCACGCCACCGGACAGTCGGCGGCTGTACCGGCTTCCAGAAGCCAATCTGACATGGTTGGGGGTTGAGGGCTTCGGACTACGGGCACCTACGATCAAGGCCTGCAGAAATTGGCTGTGCGTTCCGAAGACACATGTTGCACGAAACATCCGTGAGGTCTAATGCCAGTAATTCCAAAAAGAGAGACTCGCAGTAGCAATATCAACAGCAATTTTGGAGCCATCAGGTATTGTGTCCGAGTGCTGAGTAGTTTGGATGTCAGGAAGATGTCGGATCTACATGCCATCGGAGTCACAGCGAGCTGAGCCAGCAGTGGCAGCGGCGGCGAAGCACCTGACACGTTCGGAAATTGGGCTTTGGGGTTTGAGATTTTACCCTAAACCCTAAACCCGTAAACCCTAAACCCTTAAACATTCAACTTGATCTCTGCTTGCACTGGGGCTTGATCTTTTTGAGTTTGCACGTGCATGACCGACCTTCCTGCGGACTTTGCAAATACATGCACTTACCTGTGCAAAAGCATGTCCAGTCCATGGACAGCGGGTCCTAGAATTTTTTTACCAGGAAGACCCTAAACCCTAAACCCTAAGCCAGACTCCACTCCTCCGTCTAGGCTTTGACATCATCGCTCGACAGTTCAGCAGCGCACGATCATCCTCGCGTCTCCGCCGCCGAATCCGCTGTCGACAGAGAAGTGTGAGCAAGAGTCAGAGTGTGAAGAGTATTGGGACCGGGAGTGAGAGTACCTGTAGGAGAGTGACTAGCTTATAGAGGAATAACAACATGGGAGTGAGAGTACCAGTAGGAGAGTGGAAACAGGAACGGGAGTGGCAAAAGGAGAAGAGTCGCAGGAAGAAGCAGTAGCCTCTCGGCACCTCTGGACATCCTCGCAGTGACTACTGCTCATGTCTGCTCATCTTCGTCATCACCTCACAATCTTACTAATAGCGACGGAGAAAGTAACAACATCAAGGAATCGGTTTTCAACTTTGGTAGTCGTCGGCGCAAGAAAACAGCAGCACCAGCACCAGCACCAGCACCAGCACCAGCAGCACCAGCACCAGCACCAGCACCGGCAGTTGCAGTAGCTTCGTGATCAGCCTCTACACCGTCGCCATTACTGTGATCGTCATCCTGGTCGTGTCGTGTTCGTAGTGCTTATTGTCGCTGTCGCCGTCGCGGTGCTCTCGGTCTTGGCCGGTGTCAACATCTTCAATGACCACCTACACCAATGGCGATTGTAGCCGCCATCGTCATCATCGGCACAGTAGCAGTAGCACCTCTCATACCGACGACCCAACAACAAGCACGTGTTGCAGAGAAGACAACAGCGAACAATCTTGCCAACAATAAAGAAGCCTTTGCTGCAAGAACGTTGATCAGTCGATTAGACAGTCAAGCAATCAATCAGCTTCAAAGAACGTCGACCAGTTAAGAGCTCCACCAGGGGGGGGAAACTAGGCCGTGCTTGCAGACAAGGCTCCTGTGGTGGATTTCGAAGCCAGCCACGAAAAGTCTAGTGCCCCGGGTCAACGCGCTGCCATTCGCAGGACATTTCGCTCACATGTTGGAACAGATGTGAAGCCGAGCACCGAGATCAGGGGCACCCCGCAACCCCTACTCATAGTCTACCTAAGTTCCACAGATTTGTGATTCCAGAGTCTTCGCTCTGCCTGAAGGAAGTCAGCACAATGGCACGGGCATCGTGCCCTGATTCTTCCTGCAGCACAGTGGAACTCGGAAAACCTGAGAAAGCTGGGCACACCATGATGGCCTCTGTCTCAGGAGACAGGGCCTAGGATAAAGAGATCTCTGCTCCTGTGCGACCAGCAGACGAGGCTTCGGACCGAAGGAAGCAGGCTCGGAGCTATCGACCCAGAGCCCGTGACATTGCAGGCGGCTGCACAATGTCAGAGCTTCAGGGCATCGATAAGCACACACTCTGGTATGGCCTTCCGTGAAGCCCACTCAAGAAGCTGACAGTGCCAGGAACGGCCAGGTCTTCAACATTCCATGGGCGCCGCACGCCAGCTTACCGAGGCTGAGAGAAGTGGACCCCGGGCTTGCGGACAGAAAGGACACGCACCCAAGGGTAGATTCCTGGCTTGCGGAATACATCCTGGGCTCCCACAGGCCAAACCACTTAAACCCCTAAAACCCTACAGCCCCAACATCCTGAACCCTTCGTATACACCCATGCCCGGCGGCATATGAAGAGCCCTCAAAAAGCCCCACTTCGGAGCCCATGCAGGGATGAGTCACAATCTCCTTGGCCAGCAACCGTCATTGGACCTTAGTGTTCTTTCAGTGCTGCCAGAAAAGCACAACGGCACAACTACAATCTTCATCAAGATCTATGGTTGGAGCGAACCTCTGCCTAAGGGACAATGAACAAAAACCATACACCCTTAACTCCAAACCCGAAACCGTAAGAGAGCACTCAGCGGTGGACGGAGCTGGATCTTCCTGTTGCCCTTCTGGAACCGGAGGTAGAAGCCCCCCTTAGGATTTATTGTTCATGGTTTGGGGTTTAAACTTTAGGGTTGAGGGTTTGGGGTTTCGGGTTGTGCAATTCCCATCTTTTTTCTTGGCCAACACTTCGGGGAAGCCTGCGTGTGCTGAGAACTCGCGGTGTTTTGTGCTGGAAGCATCTTGAACTCAAGGACATCTATTAGATATCGGCTTTAACTGCTACAGTCAGGTTTCTATATTTTCAGGAATGAAACGTTATCCCGGATCAAGACCTTGGGTACTGAATTGTGCTATCTCTGCAGGTTTCGGTCTTCGGGATGGTGGAGCTGACAGGGCTCGGAACAGCTCGGGAGTCAACGTTGCCCTTTTGGGGTATCTTGCTGGCACCAGAAAGCCACGTGCCGCACCACGTGACATGAGTGATATAGGGGCCAAAATAATTACACATTCTCAATACTGTATTGAGGTTCTCCCTGTCTTAGTGGTAGTATGGTCATATAGTATGCCCCAAAACCCTTGTTCCGTTCATTAAGGCCCCTGTTGTTCGAGGTTTCGATTTAGGGTTTGGGGGTTTGGGGTTCAGCGCTCAGCGCAGAAGAGTGAAGGTTTAAGCTTTGGGGTTGAGGGTTTGGGGGTTTGGGGGTTATGGGGCATTGAACCCTTAAGCCCTTACCCCCTAACTGCCTAACCCCCCTTAACTACCCTAGATCCGAAACCTTAAAAACCCTAAACCCAACCCCTTAAACTCCTAGATCCTAAACCCTAAAAACCCCCTAAACCCTTAAACTCCTAGATCCTAAACCCTAAAAACCCCTAAACCCTTAAACTCCTAGATCCGAGACCCTAAACCCTCAAGCCTTCGAATTGAAACCGCTTCGGCGCCTCGCCCCGAACCGCATCTTCCCGGGACTCACACGGAGCCAACTCCCCAGTGCCACTGAGGTGGTGAAAGCCTCATCAGGGGGTTGATACAGCAGAACCCTGAACCCTAAACCTTAATATAAATCGCCGTGGAGTGTAGGCTTTAGAAGGGTTTGGGTGGTTCGGCTTAGCGGCTAGTTGGGATGTTATTGCAATTTGTTTTGCCTGCGCAAGGTTTATGGCACACTGCAGAGGCCGAGCCTGCCGGAGCAGGGTTTCAGTGTGGGAAGTTTTCGGTAAGACATATGCACATACATTTTCGAACATCCATCCATCCATCCATCCATCCATCCCTCCGTCCGTCCCTCCCTCAATCCAGCCATCCATGCTCACATCTGTATAGAGCTTGGTTCATAACTCTTTGCCCAAGTCAAGCAACAGGCACTGCATAAAACTGGAAACCCGGTAACCATTAATGTGAAGTATATAATGGTCATGGTCATGTAACGGCGATGAGGTGGCGCAGAGCTTGTGGGGGTTTCGGTCTGAGGGTCTAGAGAGGGTTATATATACATATGATATAGCTCTATAGCACGGTATAGATTTATATACTTATTTATGAATCTTTATGTTCTTATATAGTCACATATAAGTATGCATGACTTGGTGTGCGTCTCAGTCTATGGGTTCGTGGTTAAAGATGTTGGGTTTAGGGTTTGGGGGGGGCTTGGGCTTTCGGGACTTGAAGAAGAAAGACCATGCAAGCACACGAACTTCGCAGATAAGGTTTCTGCAATCCACCGTTTAGGGGCCTCTACACTCTTCAAGGTATGGTCCTGCCCCTAAACCTTACACCTCTACAGCCCCGGATCCCAACCCTATGCTGAAAAACGGGTTCAGGGTGTAGAATAACCTGAGATCAGCGTCTGGAGAGCGCTCCGCTTCAATCACAGGCCGGCTCGTAGGCAGAAAATGCAGAAGGCATCCTCACTGCCACCTGAGGGTTCTGTCTCTTCAGTGGTCTTTTAACACTTCCAACGGGGTTGTCACACCTTAGAGCCAGAAGCCTAAGCCAACACAACGCACTAAAACCCGTAGACCCTTCGACCCCGCTTCGAGGATCTTGGGGCTTAGTAACTTGGATTATAAGTAAGCCCCTACTTGCTAAGTCCCAGGATTCCCAAGTAGACCCAAGCCCTGAAACCATGAGGAGCATGACATTCAGCAGTTTCAGTTCGCAGCTTAGGGTTTGGGGTTTTAGGGTTTAGGGTTTAGGGTTCGCAGCTTCATAGTCTTCCTCGCTACGCTATGTCAGATGGACATAGGCCACAAACTCGAATTCTACTGCTTCATCTATGTTATGTAACTTCAAAGACCTGCTCGACGCCTCTGCAGGAGCGAACTCAATTCTTTCGGGTGTGGTCTTCAGGGCTCTACGGTTTTGGGGCTCCTGATGTATATGCGGTCGTGGCGACTTGAGTTTACAGGCGGAGGCTGGAAATGGGTGTGTCCGATAGGCAACGGACAGGGCAATGCTCAAGGCAACCTTGAAGTATGAGGATTCCCTACACGGGCAGCGCGACGGCATCTCCCTCTTGCCCTGGCTCTTTACTTGTCTCCCTGCTCTTCGTCGTCTTTATTCACATTGGTCTTGTTGCCATTCTCCCGAGGCCTACCCCGAATCACAAGCCGTACACCCTAAACCCTGCTGGCTTTGCTTCTGACCTCTCTCGTTCTCAACACACCCCGAGCCTTGCCCGCTCTCCATACGTGCAAGTGGGTAAGCCGACGGATGCAGTCCTGAGGCAGGAGCAGTCAAAACTAGATTAGACGGGCTTTATGTTTGTGTTATTTACATACAAAGCGATAGGGAGGAGAGAGCTAAGAACCTGAACAGCCCTTGCTCTCGGTATAAGCCCCGTGACTCATACAGTAACACTCATGCTAATAATGGCGCTATGAGCACTTCATGAGCAGTGATAGGGATAGATAGCCATGACTTACACCCAGTGTTATGTTTCATCGTGTGCTTGTTGCTGAACGTTGGGCTTAGGGTGTCGGGTTCCTCCTATTTTTGGTGTCAGAACCCAGACCGTGACTCTGAGCATCAAGCCTGCAAAATCAGAAAACACAGGCCTGAGTGCTCGAATGGATACTTGTATCATCATGAACCCTAAAATTGCCACTCCTGTCATCATTGCATGATCACATCATAGCGTAACTGACATCACCGACATCGTCGTGACAACCCTCCAAGCATCAACTCCACCATCCGTGTCACCACTCATGGCCAGTCAACCTCATTGCCGCCGCTTTCCATGTCATTGCTAATAACTAATGCTGCTTCTACAAGACTAAACCCTATACTAAAAGCGAATACAACTATGTGGAGCATGCCTTTAAAGTCTATGTTGAGTCAATGTCAAGATCTACAAGTTCATCGGTTTTGCAGTTTACGCTTTTGATTCTTATGATGCCTGCGAGCCACATCACCTAACCACTCTGGTTTTAAGTATATTAGGAGAATAGTACCCTGAACCCTAAACCTCTAAACCCCTAAACCTCATACCCAAAACGCGCCAGGGCACCACGGAATCTGTAAGAAGACCCATTTCGACACTCAGATCGGGAAGGCTTGACCTGATGAGACCCAAACAAGCTTCAGGGGCTTTAGGAATGGGCTTAGGGTTTAGGACTTTGGGTTTGGAGGTTAGGTGTTTTGGGTTTTGGAGGATTAGGTTCCAGGTCGGACATTCGACAGTCAGTGCCAGCCTGCATACTACAGAATGCAGACTGTAACCAAAACACATATTGTAGAAAGCAATGTGAAATTCCTCCTCTTGCGAAGGGGCACACTGAACTCCCAAGAGACGAACGCCAGGAGAGCGCAAGAGTCGCAAGAGTAGTTGCAACAATAATTTCAATGGTAACATGAAGGCTGACGATGATAATCCCAGTGGTGCCGGCGGTGAACATGATGGTTGCTGGTAGTAAAGATGGAGAAAACTCTACACACGAGACGGAGCGGCACCATCACGGTTTCAACAGTAACACTCGGTAGTGTAGACCACCCAAACACCTGAATGAAGCTTTGCTTGAATCAGCCCAATTCATGGCCGAGGTCACCCCAAGCGCCGTGAAAGCATGTCCGCAGCCAGGCCGGAAGAGCGAAGGCAGCAGCCCTGGCAGCGCAGCTGAAGCACTGCAAAGTTGGGGATGATGACCAACGTAGTAATGCTGAGGATGGTAATGATGAAGACGCCGACTGTGATGAGAGTGATGACGACGACCGTGATGAGGATAGCGACGATCGATGTGGGTGCTGCCATAACGTCCACGACCGTCCTCATGGCAATGACGATGGGATGATAGCATGGAAACTGTGATAGGGACCATCATCGTCTTCATCATCACGACCATCGTCATCATCATCATCATCATCATCATCATCATCATCATCTTCATCATGATGATCATCATCAACATCACGAATATCATGATCACAAGATCGATCATAGTCGGTAGTCTCCTGCTCCTGCTGCTTCCCCAGTCCCTGGCCATGAATCATCGTCATTCACATCATGATCATCAAGCTACCAGCACCATCACCCCTTGCACCAAGCACCATCACACGCAACTCCACCACTGCCGCCGCCGCCACCGCCACCGCCACCGCCACCGCCACCGCCACCGCCACCGCCACCGCCACCGCCACCACCACCACCACCACCACCATCACAACCATCGTCACCGACATTATAATGATAATCTTCCTGATCGTCATCACAGTCTCCGGCACCCAGCATATACCGACAGTATCACCATCGAGTGTCGCAACAACCGCCAGCATTGTCATCATCGCCACCACTCGCAGCCACCGCCGACAGACAGCGTTTTCATGACCGCCATCACATCATCCGCTTGCCCGATGCTTACCGTCAACAACTTGTCTTGATAACGGTCATCTTCCCAATCCTCGGCATAGTTGCCGTGCCAATGATCGCAACAATTATCATTCTGATGATTCTGATGCTTCTTACTCCTTCCTTCATCATCGTCATCCTCTTCCCGCAGTCAGCGTCAACTACACATAAATGCGCTCCGTCATCCTCACCTTCCTCTTCACCATAGACGTCATCCTCATCGCAGTCGTCGCCTTTGATTCGTCGTCTTCACAACTTCACCAGAACCAGAATCACCACGAGCAAAGAAAAGGATGCGACGACAAGCATAGGAATGCACAGCCAAAGCACTCTTCGATGTTCTCGCTGCTGCTGCCGCTGCTGCTGCGGCGGTTGCTGCTGTTGCTGCTGCTAGGTGGCTTTCTCTACGCACATGACGTACGGCACGGTCAGCATCATCCACACATCTGCGCCAAATGCTTCACCCCCGCCTCGTGCATCAGCTCCGCTTGCAGAATGGCAGCCATCACCACGAAACCACGAAAGAAAAGAACCACTTGGCGAATGAGTGCAGACTTGCGGGTTTATCAGGGTCTCCTCCACATATAAACATACATATATACATATATACCATATGTACTTCTGTTTTATGGCTAAGTAGGTTCATGTATGCTTACTTTATTTATTGTTAAGTAGGTTCATGAGTCGTGCCTCAGACATTCATGAGTCGGGCTTCAGATCGTCGTGGGGACCAGATCAAACTCCGAAAAAAGGGGGGGGGGGGGGGGGGGGGGGGGGGGGTGTTGAAGCCTTCACAGCTGTTTCCGCGCGGCCGGCGATGACGTCTCCCGCTCCCTCGACCGACCCCTCAACTTATGAACCCTGCATAAGCCGTAAATTCCTAAACCCTAAACGCTGAAATCCACATCCCTTGTTTGCGAGCGAGTCCAGGATGCTTTCCAACCTTCAAGAATATAAGAGTTGAACTACACTTAAACGTGTGGGGCGATTTGTTGCCGATGCCTTTGCCAGGGCCACTTACGACAAAGCTTGCATTCATGTAAAGGTGATACCCCATGCTTCACCTTTGTACCATGGAACCCAATTAATCACCCTTACAAGAGATCACAAAGCGACAAACCATCTGTCCCTCATTTGGCCATATCTTGCCCGAAGCCTGTTCACTGCCTTCTCACTTTTTGAGGGCTTCCTGGGCAAGACAGCATCACTGCTGCTGCTTGTCCGGCGCCCGCACATCACCAGCAAGGTCGCCTTAGCTGATGATTGACATAGACAGCGGGTGCTTCGAGCTGAGAACACCTGTGTCGTGAGAGCTCCCAGAATTCGAGGAATGCATAGCATACAGGATTAAGAACCAAGAAAGAATAAGCTGATCAGGTCTCGGTCTAGCTCTGTGTACTGCAATGTAATGCAATGTAAACGCAATTTCGTGACGATTGCAGCACGCGAACGACATGTTCAATTCTCGATCTAGCCAGTGGAGTCATACTCTCCGTCTGAACCTTCTCAGTTTCCCACTCCAACCCAGGATAGCGGTATGAACTACAAACCAGCATGACATTCCGTGTCTCGTCCCCTAAACCCTAAACCTTGGGGACTTGCCTTGCCAATTTCCAGGAGTTTGTGCGAATGTCTCGACTACAACGTCAGCGGTAAACAAGACGCAGTGCAGTATATCGAAGAGTGAAATGGGTGCCTCGCAACAACACCAGTATCAAGAGTAACCGCGATGGTAATGACAGTGAAAGAAGGGAGCATAACAGCTGCATTCACAAGAACTGCTGGTAAGAACTATCGCAGAAACCGTGGTAACGAGTGTGACTGTTGTGACTTTTGCCATCGCTGTCAATACTAGTATTGCTATGTCTCTCTGCTGTTGTCGCAACCACCACTGTCTTTCTGGCAGTATTTTATGGTGTACGTACACACACACACACACACACACACGCACGCGCGTGCGCATATACACGTATCTCTACCTACATCCACCCTACACACCAAAGCCGCCACGGCACTACCACCACCACCCAGCAGCTCCAGTAGGTAAGCCAGCATCGCCAGGGCGATGCTCGGAGGCCTCGGGGATTTGATGTCAGTGGGCCTCTAAGGGGACCCTACGATAAAACCCCAGAGTACCCTTTAAAGGGGGTCCTATTCTAGCTTTCAGTGCTTTGGGGTCTAGGCTTCGGGGTTTACCGCAGGGTTTGGGTTTAGATTCAGGGTTTAGGGTCGAAGTGCTACGGTTGACCCTTTACGCTTCCTCGGAGTACACAGCAAGAGACCCTCTGCAGCTTGGATGGTATGATGTGGGGCTCGAAACCAGCTCTCGTGACTGCACCTAATTCCAGTACAAGTGGGACGCACCTAAATCCAGAAATCGCTGCCCTGACTGCCGGCAGGCGGCAAATAGAGCAGCACCGTCTCCTGTAAGCTGAAGACCCTAAAGCAGGTTCCGAAAACAGAAGAGTTGCAGTCGATGTCGTCGGAATCGTCACCACCATCGTCAGCAGCGGCAGCAGTAGAATCCCACATCCAACACCATGTTGCCCGTACTATCAGTTGAATCATGCTCCAACGCATCACTAGGCTGGGGCATCCTACCTTCTGCATCGACGTCCGCCAGATCGCGAGGAGGGCACCCCAAGGCATTTGACCCTGACCCACAATCAGTAATTTGAATAGGGTTTTGAGGCCCATTATATACCTATAATGAGAATAAGGGACCCCAAAATAGTATAGGCAATTATCAAGCATCCTGCTAAATCCTGCGACGGATGCTTACAAGAGGTACTGCAGTGTCCTGCATGTAGCCTGCGCCCAGCTGTTGTGCAGCTTCCGCACGCTCCTGAGCTTCGGGCGAGGAAACAAGGCGGACTTCTTCGAGAACTACACGTCCCACGTCTGGGCCCCCCTGCCTGTCAGACATGTGACATAAGTTGCTAGTAAGGCAAAGCCCGGACGTGAAGGGGCACAAAATGCAGCGTGGAGTTAGTTTGCTCATATCGAACTATACTCTATGCGGGTGTTGGCTCACTCATCCCCAGTCATTGCGGCACATCAAGCTGCCTACTGCCTACAGCAGGAGATGTATTAACTTCAGGCGTGCGATACTGTCTGGGGACCGAGAGAGAGACCCGAACATATAGCAAGCCGCCCAATCGATCAACAGTAAACCCTAAATCCGCAACCCTACTATAACTTAGTACGAGTGGGAGACTCCATCAGTACCGGATGAAAGGCATCGAACAGGAAACTAAGCTTACATGCTATGTGGATCTGTGTGGCCTTCTTGGGGTTGCATACGGTTGCTTTTTCGGCTTCGTAGTAGTAGGGGTTGTTGCAGAAGTTGTTGGGCGGTGGGGGGGGTCTTGAGGCTTTTCAAGAGCACTACACAGCTAGGGGTGCGTGTGCTGGACAGGGCGGTTGGACACTCACCCATCACAGCAAGGAGAGCACCTATATGGGTGGTTGTCAAAATTAGGATCCCTTTTTGGGTACCCTAAATATTAGGTGCCGTATTATGATAAGGACCCAAAAATGGACCCTAATTTTGACAGCCACCCATATAGCATTTGGGGGTTCAAGGTTCTGGAGCTTCGCTGTCACTACGACATAGGGTTGTGACATAAATCCTGCATTACCCATAACAAGGAATATCCCATACTTCCCATAGTTTAGGTCCTTAAGGCCATGCAGGATTCATATCATCAACCGTACCGATGCACCTGAACACTGCTCACAGCTGGAGCTTCCGTGCCATCACGAAGGCAACTGGTACATCTGACATTCAGACTGCAAACTCCACTCTAATCACAAGCCAGAGCATCATTCCAGGAGGCACTGGTCTTTGTGGAGGAGCCCACTATGCTTGAGCATACCTCCTGCTGCTGGGATGTGATTCGAAAACTCGTTCCCACATGCTCTCTTATGGCCATTTGCAATTCGCAGCAGGTGTCGGTACCTGTCTCGCTTGCCCGTAAGATTACATTTAGGGTGCAGGATTCTAGGGTGCAGGATCTCGGCATAGACTGTCACGTCCGAATCCCAACTGGTGTCCTTTAACCTCGAAAATCAAACACACCAGCTCCTAAACACCAAACCCCTAAAGCCCTAAACCCTAAACCCCTCAAGCCCTTAACCCTAACCCTAAACCCCCCTGAAGCCCTCAACCCTGCACCCTAAACTCCTCATCCGACAGCGCAGCTTGCTGCGACTTGGCACGTTTCCGCACCATGAGCTTCTCCAGTGTGAAGGGGCTCCAAGAGCCTCAGATCTCTCAGGGCTCTAAGGCTGGGTTTAGGGTTTAAGGTTTAGGGTTTAAAGTTTAGGGTTTAAGGTTAAGGGTTTAAGGTTTAGGGTTTAGGGTTTAAGGTTTAGGGTTTAAGGTTCAGGGTGTAGGGTTTAGATCAAGGAAGTGGAGGTAATTCCCGATAATGGCCTCCGAAGATCGTCTTCGTCAGACTCTACGGCTTAGGGTTTAGGGCTTCAGGGCTTTTGGGGCTTAAGGTTTGAATATGGCTTTAGAACTTTAGGACTTAGGGTTTAGGGAATTATGGTTTAAGGTTTACGGCTTTTGGACGTAGGGTTTAGGGTCCTAGAGTTTATGGGCAATGCACAGTTCCAGATGCGGCAATAGCACGACCGTATGCCCTTTTCCACTGAGAAATACTCGCAACTGCTACATCCAGAATTCTGCGAAGACGAAGACTGCCTGCAGCCAATTCAAATAGGCGCAAACCTCGACACACCCGAGACGATTACAGACCATCTCATGGGCCCATTAACGCAGTCACACGATCTGAGGATGCGGCGGCTGGAGTCTCATCACGGCCCTGCAGAATCAGTTACGACACCAGCCCAGGAGCCCCGAAACAGCATGTCACAAGTACGTGAGGCTCGGACAAGGTACAAGTAGTCGTACCATTCGTCGGTCTAACAGAGCATGAAGGTGCATCGATATACCACTCAAAGAAAAAGCACTCCGCAACCCGGAGTTCCTGCCTGGCCGAACGTGTCAAAACTGGATTTCTTCTCCTGTCCAAATAGTAAGAACATAACGCAGCGCCATGTGCGGTTCCATGCAGGAAGACACTACCAAGTCCTTCTCACGGCGGCGCTTCCAGGCCTTGCAACAGTCGACATCACCGCAAGAAAACAAAACAACGCACCCCAGCAGCCGGCTTCTCAGTCCCGGACCACCGCCACCCAAAGTGCAACCAATACGGCGAACATGGTGCAAAAGAGTAACAGAACAGACAAAAGAACACACACAGAAACCAGAGAAGGATAGTTAGGACAAGCCTTACAGGCTCTTACCACATAGAGCGTCCGTTTGCGTGAAATGCATTATGGATCCTGAAGGCTCGAAACTATACAGAGAGCTAGCCGAGGGATTGGGATAGTCATACAGCCGTGACGTACAGAGGAGTATAGCTGAGTGCAAATGCAAGTCATGCTGTGTAATGTATACGGTCGTTGCCCGCTTGCGTGAACCTGACCCAAGCTCAAATGAGACTCAACATGTGAGCCACAACGGCAGCAACGAATCGTGCGGATAACTAATTGCCGTATTTATCTACATGTGAATGCACTGTTTCGAATCTCTTCACTTGATTTATGCGGACAGCCTTAGTGGGACAGCTCGAGCCCCAGGCCCTGGACATGCAATACATTGTGCCTGACAGTTTCGTATTTACATAATACTTCTGGTGTTTTTTTTGCATGATCCCCTGCATCGTTCGGAATATCCTAAGATGAACGAGATGATCCTTGTATTCGGGAAGGTCACACCCTAGCTGCCCTGTCCCCTGGCAGCCACAACCAACAGAGCACCAATTTTCTTCTCGTTTACTCAAGCTCAAGCTCATCAGGTCGACCATATTGATGCTCCTGGCATATCGGCACCATAGGACGACTACGACCCTGGGCTTGCTAAGCCTCCATTGACCGCAAATGGACTCTCACTTGATGCTATAGCTAACATAGACTTTACTGCCGGCAGTGATTTCGGGCCACCTCGCTCGCATCCTACACGGAACAATACAACCCTGCGACCCTGCCCACTGGAGTGCCAGCAGAAATGCAGTCCTTCGGAAAGGTGGCAGACAGGGTGAGCACAAGCTCCAGAACTGAGGAAGTCCTCCGGAGATCTCCGGAGCACCGCTAGAGTCAGCAGTTGCATGCCCTGCAATACCGGGGCAGTCCTCCGGAGCACCAGCGGAGGTGTCAGAGGCTCCAACAGTTCGCCAACAGGATCTTGCTCAGGGACTTAGGAGGTCGAGAATAGTGAGGACGAGGACACGGAGACCGAAATCCTTCAGATGCAGGAATCTGTTGCTAAAGCACGAGCGCATATGCATCAGCTGACGCTGAACTCTAGCGTCTAAGCTTAACCGTTATTCGTGGACGTGAGCGATATCTGCCGAGCCTCTCCCGGACGAAGCTAATATAGCTTGAAGTTCTCTCCTGTGCTCTGTTCGTACCGATCCAAGTGCCATGGACAACTTGGAGACATCAGTGATGGAGGTGCCGGTGAGGACATTGATTGCTAAATTATCCATTCGTGAGATTCTTACACGCATCAAGCAGCATGATCTGGAGAAGCAGAAGTCAGAGTTCGCAGCTGCAAAGAAGATCGCAAAGAAGTGAGCCCTCAACAAGCCCACGACAACGCCCAAGCCGAAGGTGACGGAGGGTCCTGGCATGGAGGGCACGGCAGATGCGGGCTCAGGAATTCTGAAGAAGTTCAGAAGGAATCACAAGGATAAGGAGGTGTGCAAGACGAGGCCGTCCCGCAAGCAGCAACTATGGAGACGCATGCCCGAACACTCATTCACCAGCAGCCTCTCCACTGAGCCACTCTCATCAATACTGAGGAAGCCCAAACACAGCCCACCCCCCCCCCCCCTAGCCACAAGCGTAAAGACCCCTCCACTGATTTGACCCCCGAGCCCGAGACTCCGAAAGCCAGTACCAAGGTCAAAAACGAGCAGTCAAGAACAGTAAGACAAACGTGACAAAGGCCCTGGGAAAACCACGCCATCCGACACCAGCATGGATGACCAAATCCCCAAGAAGTCCAAAGCAACTGCCGGCAAGTCCAAAGACAAACCCAGCGAGTCTCCCAAAACGGAGCCGGACGACACTTCGAGGAGAGGCAAGGTCAGGATTCTTTGTACACGCTTGTGAATTGTCCGATGTGTGCACATGCTTAACATACAAACGTGTAAGCGATGCCGTGTACCAGGTCACGTTCGCGTACGATGAGAACACATAAACGGGAAAGAGCTCCAGGATCTGGCGAGACTATGCCTTATTGGACCCGTCGCGACACGGCTTTCACAACGAGAGTCTGCGACAACAGAAGCTTAATGTGGCTTGATGGCAAGAGGTCTGTATTACGGTGCCGTCCTGGAAGTCAGCGACAGACCCGAATTCGTGACCAAGGCGAGCTATCTCAGCGAGAACTCGAGCAACAAGAACACTCCGCAACTCTACAAAACTCCAAACCAAAGGTGCAAGGCCCAATCAACTCGGGAAGTAACAACGGATCAGGCTGACAGTATGCTCCCAGCCAAAGCAGTGACTTGATGAGGACAAGTAAACAGGACTAGTAGACGAAGACGAATAAGAGTAGTAGTGGCATGAAGCCTCATAATTATGACCACCGCAATTAAGTCGTACCAATGCCACTACTTCATCAAGCGTAGGGAAGCGTGTATGCCTTGCTTCTAGACGTGAATATCACCAGTGTACTACTGAGAACCTACTTTACGGCTTGACAAGCATAATAGCAATATATCACCTTAGAGTCCCTATGCTGATTATGCTATATAGCCCAAAAACCATATGCCAAGTAATCATTTAAGCCCTATACTAAACTCCATGAAACCCTTATACACCCTTATGTATGAAACCTCCAATAAATGAGGCCTGTATATAACTCACATCAGCACCGGGGGCCGTAGGTCACCAAGTCCCGCAGACGGAGGCCCAGGTGCATGGCTGCAGAGCCCCCGAGCCTGGCCTTGCGGGGGGCTCAGGGTTTTAGGGTTAGGGGTCAGGGGGTTTCGGGGTTTAGGGTTTAGGGCTTGGGGATTTTGGGGTTTCGGGGAATAGGGTTTAAGGGCTTGGGGGCTTTATGGTTTTTGGGCTTCGTGTGCAAGAACTGCCAGCAGCAGCAGAAGTGAAAGACGTTCAGTAGCTGCAGAGACTGCTGGTTGAACCTGGCTTCCTGATTCACCGAACCCAAGAGAACCCAGAACCTCCAGCTGCGGACCCTGAACCCCCAAAACACAAAACGGCTGCAGAATCGAGCCTGCTCACGGGCCGTGGCCCGGGCATGAACCGCCAGCGACGCAACGTAACATGCGGGCCTCACTAGGGTTTATGTTGGGGTGTGGGGTTTAGGGTTTCTTTTTCCGTAAGGGGCTGCCTGATGGTCTCGCGGGTTTGGGTGTTTTGGGAATGGGGGTTTAGGGTTCAAGGATTACGACCTTCGCTCTTACGACTTCTTTCCTTCCATCACTGCGTCAGTGTTGTTCTTAGCATCAAGATTCTACTGCTCCGCCTTAATTATCCAGTGGACGATTTCACCCTAATTCTCCCAAATGACTGCACCACACTGCAAGATGGACTCCGAAGAGGAGCCTCAATTCAGAGAAGGTCTCATGCTTGAGGACTTCGTAGGTAGGTCATCAGCAAAGTTGTTGTGAAGATGACCCCAAAAGGGTTGTCATAACCCAAATGCATTGCATAGCCCCCTGATGTTTCAATTGAAGCTTGAATCCGTTGACCTTCATTTAATCCGTGAACACGCATAGGATTTGGTCAGCAACCACATTGAACCCATACAAGGCCTGCTTCTGCAAATAGACGTCCTGATGGGGTATGTGACAAACAAGGGCTCGCACTATAGAACCTAGATAGTAGAGTCCTGATTACACGGACCCCATCAAAGCCTTCAGTTTGAAGGAGCATTACAAACCCCCCTAAGCCCTCAAACTTAAAGCAAAGCTTAACAAGCCTCAAGACTCTAGCAGGAACCCTACCCTACCCCGTCAAACCCTCAAACCTGAAACCTAACCCTTCAACCCCTACACCATCAACCCTAACCTTCAAACCCTAAACCCTAGAAGCCCTAAATCCTAAACCCTAAACCTCGAGCAACCCGAAGGTGTCTCGGACTCTTCTGACGGCCTGAGCTCCCCGATCCGCCTTTCGAAGTCGGCGATCATTCCTGATCCGGGTTGTACTTTTGAGTAAATACCTTTTGCACCTTTTTTCTAGGGAATGGAAGAATTGTAGTAATAGCAATTAAAATTGTACCCCGTTCCTCCATTCTCTACTAACCAAACGTAAGTTTTGGAACCATAAAAGGAAATTAACCATGCATTTTCCCAAAGTCCCACCTAGCCGATGCCATGAGGTTTTGGGGGGTTTGGGCAGCAGGCTCTAAGGCTAGACCATAGTGGAAGGCTAGAGGTTAGGGTCTGGGGTTTAAGGTCTAAGCTGTAGGGTTTAGGGTTCTGAGGGCCCGGGGATTTGGGGAGGAGGGTTTAGTTTAGGGTCTGGGGATTGAAGTTCAGGGCTTAGGGCTTGTAGGGTTTAGGGTTTCGATCTTGGTTGGGGTACGCCATAGGAGCGGCCTGCTAAGTAGAGTAAGCTTCGGGGATAGACTTTACTAGCTCAATAGGAGTACTGACTATTCAGGTCGATATTTATGAGGCTCAGGGGGTTGTCGATGATTCCGTGGCTCTTCGTTGAGAGGGGGGTGGCGGGTTGGGTGTACAGGGCAATCCAGAAAGGAGTCGAAGCATCTCTTTCAATTATAGACCCCTAAGCTCTGAACTCTTTGATGCATCGGCTGTACAGTTTAGGGTCTGGCACCTCGGGGGTTTTAGGGTTTAGGGTTATGAGGCTGAATTCCTATATAAGCCTGGAATATGTTGAGAATCAATAAATACCAAAAAAATAGAATCAAAATAGAATGCAGAATAGGTAAAGAAATAGGAAGAAAATGGCACAAGAATGGAACCTGTGCTCAATGCCGCTCTCTATTTTTGTCCTATTTTATTTCTATTTTTCCCCTATTTTATTTCTATTTTTCCCCTATTATATTTCTATTTTTTCTTTATTTTTTGTCTAATTTTGGTCGGGCCCAGTCTACCTTATATAGATTTCCTATATAAGGCAAATTCTGTCCCGGCCGGAGATTTCAAAATAGAAAGAAAATAGAAATAAAATAGGAAAAAAATAGAAATAAAATAGGAAAAAAATAGAAACCAAAATAGAACAAAAATAGAAATACAATAGGACAGAAATGCAAATTGCCACGAGAGCGACGGCCAATTTTTGGTTCTATTTTCAATCCTATTTTCAGCTTATTTTTTCGCTGCTTCAACACATTCCAGGCTTATATAGGATTCAGCCTCATAAGTTTAGGGTTTAGGGTAGGGGCTTTACCCTGCAGAACCGCAGGACCCCGGACCTGAAAAATCCCGGCTCCCAGGCACCATGATAATTGGCGCGCACTTGCCAGGAGGGCTGCCCCGCCGAGGGCGCAGGGGGCTGCTGCCTCATATCATCTTCGAGCCTGTCCACCGGCTGCTTAAAGCTTTGTCTCGTCTGTCGGGTTTTTATAGGGTACTATTGCTATTACTATCCCATTATTAGAATCCTTGATGTAACAGCCACAGTAGAGGTCTGACGAGTTTAGGGCTTTTTCATACTGATCCTTATGGCGGGGATGGATGAAAACTTCAAAATGGGATCGTGCTAGTTAGAACACACTCAGGGGTTTACTGCAACACAATTGCATGTGGGGCTATAAGGGGACTCTGTTGGCGATCATTCCGACCCAAAAAATACTTTCACTGGAACGGCTGCACAGAGGGCGTCGGAATCAGGGCAGGGAGTCATACTGCTGATGGACAAAATCCTGCATTACCCATTATGAGGAATATACCATGGTTCCCATAGTTAGTTTAGAGTGCTTAGGGTCATGCAGGATTTTGTCCATCAACAGTACCTCCGCAGGTTGCTTCTTTTGGCTGCAATCTGTGTCTGGCAACCCCCATGTCCCAAAAACAGTCCCAAACCGGGGCCCTAATACAGGGGCCTTAATAAATAGAATCGGGTCTTGGGGCCCCTTTATACTAGAATTTTAATAAACAAAACCCAAAACAGTATTAGTAACTATTTAGGCCTCTATAGCAATCATCCTCACAACGCCGACAACCTAAAACTAAGTAACCCAAACAACCCCACAGCCCTAAACCCTAAACCCTAACCCTTAACCCAAAACCCCGAGCCCTTCATCCGACACAAAACCCCAAGCCCCGAGCCAGAAGCCCTAAAACTCTAAAGCACTAAACCTTAAACTCCTAAACCCTAAAAACTCTAAAGCCCTAAAGCCCCAAGCCTCCGGATGTCATCTCCGAAAAGGTCCGCAAAGTTGCTGATGGAGCTCGGGGGATGCGGCAGCAAGCCTTCAAAAGGACACTCCTCACTCAAGGCCTCAACCCTAGATCCCGAGATGCCCTTAAACAACCTTGCAAGTTTTAGGGGTTACCGGGTTTTTGAACTAGGCTTCAAGGTTTAGAGCTTAGGGGTTAGGGTTTAGGGATTATAGGGTTTTAGGGTTTAAGGTTTGGGGCTTAGGGTTAGGGTTTAGGGATTAGAGTACCAGGCCCAGTGGCAGAAGCAATCCAGAACGCAGGCGAGGGAGCAAAAACCCGCCGTAGCCAGTGTGGCTGTGGAGGGCCGCCGGCATCGCATCTCTATGGGAATTTCCGAAAATAGGGGACCCTGTTGTGGTATCCTAAATAGTAGGATCCTTATTATTAGGACCCCAAAATAAGGTACCCCACAATCTCAAGACTCTTGTGAGACTGAGACTCTAAGTCCGGGTTTAGGTTGTGGAGGGGCTGAAGAGTTTGGCGTCGAGTCTACGCTCATGAAACGCAGCTTTAAGAAATCTCAAAGCCAATCCGCAAGAAAAGACAAACCGAAACCCAAAACCTACAAATACATGCGCGTCCGTACAAAGCCTACAACTCCCCATTAGCGCCGCAAAACGCTTCCTTGCAAAGCCTGTAGATTCGGATCCGTGTTTTGACTGAGCCACGAAGCTCAAGGTTGAGGGTCAGGGTATATGGTTTGGGGTTTAAGGGCTTCGGATTAGGGTGTAGGGTTTGTAGGGCTTATTTTTGGGGGCTCCTGGGGTGCAGGGTTTAATGGAGGTTTGGGTTCCTTGTGGCTGAGGATGGCTTTCGAAGGGTAGCGGAACCTGTCCATCCTCAGAACCTGAAGGACGACATGA
>CAJNDT010000292.1:135000-162500 GCA_905221615.1 Symbiodinium sp. CCMP2592 | reverse complement strand
AGCTTGCGCCACTGTTTGCTTCCTGTAGAAGCCCTTAGGGTTCAGGGTTTAGGGTCCAAGGTTAAATGCTTCATGAGTTTAGGGTTTAGAATGAGGTTGCCCATTAAAGGTTCTAAAAAAGGCTCGATCAGGATTACTGCAAGGGCTTAGTTTCGGAGTCTGACTAATTCTCATGGAGATTTGCAGGGCGATTATCAGGCTTCTATACAAGGGCTTTACAAGGGTCTATTGGGTTAACATTGGTGCTTTAGGAGATGGAAATGGGTTTTTGAGGTGGGTCGGACTGAACGTCTGGGCGATGCAAAGTGAATTGGAGTGACAGGTGCACCCTCATGAACAGAAAACCTCTCAAAGCAAACTCTTCCACCAACGTTTCTCTACAACGGCACTAGAAAAGGGGTCAGTGAAGCGCTTAGAACTTGGGGGATGTAGGGTTTGGGGTCTTAGGGTTTTCATGGCGCTTGAGGGTTTGAGCGTTTGGGGCTTTAGGGCTTGCGGCGTGCAAGGTTTAGGGCTTTAGGACTTGGGGGTCTGATGGATTACGGGTTGCGGGCTTGTGGGCTTGAGGCTGTTAGTTTAATTAGGGGGAACCTTTATACCCTAAACCCTTAAAAATGCACCGCAGGGCGCTGCTCTAACAAGCTTTGAAGCTCGTCAGTGCCGGACGTCTAGTTGTCTCAAATTCCCATTGCCCCTGCCTCAGCCAAGCCTGTCAAGCACCCTAAATCTTAGAATCTGAAGCCCTGAGTACCCAAGCACGCTCTGCGAAGCACAAGGCAGCTAAATGCAAAATCTAAAGCCCAAGGATCCCAACCTAAAGCCTTGCAAGTCAAAGCCCTGCCCTAAATCCCTAGATCTTAGGGCCTGCTGACAATTAAGGGTACGCACAAGGGATTCATATGGGGGCCTGAAGAATTCGAATAAGCTTTCGGGGTGGGTTCTAGTATCAGCTACCCATGAACCGAACCGGCCTGCGTAGCAAGCATTCAGAGTCGCCTGGAGCCCTGGTAAGGTAGGCTGCAAACCTTCATTGTCGCTGGGAAAGATGCGACCCTTACGTAGGAGTCAATGATTAGAGTATGATCAGGGTTGAGTACGCAGCTTAATAACTAGAATCGGGTTTCGGGGTCCAGTAGACTGTATGAAACGTAAGGACTAATCATACTAGTTACTGCATCCCGCCAAAGTACGCTGCTATGGATCTTCTTGTGGCGTTAATCAGGAATTTTGGGGGGTTGCAACGAATGAGTTTTCAGGTCGAGGGCTTCTTCTTGTTCCCATCGTTGCACGATTGTATGCTCTGTTGGGCCATGAACTGCTAGAGTATACTACAATAGGGGTTAAAACATTGCTGAACCGGACTTGGGGTGCCGGGTTCCGCAGTGGATTTGCCATCCCCTGTTAGGGTGTAAGGGTTTGGGTTTAGGGACTAGGCTACGCTGCATGCAAAGCGCGGCAGTGCAGGGCACTCTTTCACCGGGATAGCTTGAGCGCGGAACACACTACGACCAGCTACAGCTAAACACTGACGAAAGAGGCCTAGCCCTAGCAGGAGACTTCCAATTGCCGCACGACGGGTCCCGGAAACGGGGTTCCGGTCTAGGATTTAGGTTCACCGTTCATCGCTTATGGTTCTAGGTCAGGGTTTGTGGCTCCGGGCTTTACCGTCGTATAATAAAGGGGGGCCTTAGTATTTCGCCTCGGCCCCGGCCGAAGCGGTCAGAGGTTCCTATTCCGATTCCCCTTTATTCCTCACCTCCCCAGTCACCCCAGTGACCACCCCGAAAAAGTGGCCACCCCCCACCCCCCCTTAAAAATGGAAACGTGTCTAGTAGGCCCAAGGTCCGCCCGTGAATTCTCGCCTTTTCCAACGGATTTTGGCTCTCTGTAGGCAGTTCCCCTTCCCTTCCCCCCCCGCCCGCGTCCCCCCCCGCCCCCTTCCCCGCCCCCCGATTCATTATGCTCACTCCCTGCCGTGGCCCTGTTCCCTTCCCCGGCGCCAAGGCTTGCAACACTGTGAGAGTTTCCGACGACAGGGGACTGTAATGTAGTATGTTTACTTGTTGTATTAGGTTTGGGGTTTAGATGGTGCCAGGGCTGAGGGTTTTAGACCATCTAAGAAGGTACGCAAATGTTGGTGTCGTGCCGAAGTTTCTCTTAAGGTGTCTTTCCGTATGTATGTGGTATGAAGGATTCCCTGAAGGATTAGGTTGCAAAAGATTTAGATCGTGAAGTTTGCGAGGTTATCAGACCATCTTACAAAAACACGCTAAAAGCCCCTACTCTAGACCCCAAGCCCTAAAAGCCCGAAACCACGAATACCTCACACGGGGGTGCCCTGGCATATGCGAGGGCTGTCGAAGATCTGTGCGGCGCTTGTACCAAGAAACTGCTAAACCCTATAGTTAACTGTAACTAAGAAATATACCTTAAATGGTTATAAGACCCTTCGTATGATTTGGAGCCCTTTGAGACCCCTGTCAAAGAACCCTATATTCCTATATTCCTGCATTAAGAGATTCCGGGTACAGTGCAGTATCATTCGGATGGCGGGCGGCGCGAAGCGTTTCGAATTAGAATAGGGTTTGGGTGCGTGTTATGCTATAACTATAACAAGGAACTCCCAAATAGTATTGGTAGTTATTTAGGCCTCTAAATAACACGAAGCATCCTGCGACTCCGAGTGCGCCGCTTTTTTGCAGTAGATCCTGCAGAATCGCCAGCGCCTCGCGGCAGAAGCCACTAGTGATTATGATGACATGAGTTGTAAACTTGCATCATAGCACTAGTGTATACTGTATACTACATTACACATTACGTATTGTAGACTGCCGCATTTTATGCTGTACATATATATGTTTATCTTTTTCATTATATTCACGATATACTACACATTATATATCATGTATGCCTACGTTCACAGCGAAGGCTCCACAGACAGGAACCCCAAATGAAAACGTGCGCCTGAATCCAGGCTGTCCCACGCTCGCAAGCCCCGGCTGCAACTCCTGCTGCCAAGGGGTCAAGGCTCCCACCACGGCCTGGGAGTTCGGGGCTTCTAGGGTTTCGAGTTTAGGTGTAGGGTTTAGGGTTTCGGGTATAGGGTATAGGGTTCGGGGGGCTTTTGGTTTCAGATGCGGTTTAGGGGCGTCTGTAGGGTTTTGGACTCACAGTGTTCCCGGGTTTAGATTCTCGGCCTTGGAATAAGCTTCCGGGCTCCTGCCAAATCCCTAAACCCTATACAGCCCATTCACCATACACTAAACCCTCAGCCCCAAACCACAAACTGTACACACTCCGCGCCGCACCCTGCGGGCTTGGTTTAGAGTGGGAGGAGAGGGGGAGGGGTCGGAGTTTTGAGTTCAGCATGGGGTTCCGGGCTCCGGGTTCGATTCAGGCTGGGCTAGCGGCGTGAAGTGTTATAGTACTGGTTGGTGTTTAGGGTTTCGTGTATAGGCAGTATAGGGTTTAGGGATTAGGGTTTACTGTTCAGGATTTAGGGTGCATTTTGGGAAGTTCAAGGGGCGGGAGTTGTAGTTTGCACTTGTGGCGCACGGCAGCTAGCGCAGCCGTCAGCTTTTTATGACATACAGGCTTTGCTGCAGCTTTCGCAGAGGTCGACCGTCGTCCTACTTCCAGAGTCTGTGTGAGCCAACATGGGCTCCAGGTTCCGCAGCGCGCTCGTAGACCAGCCGACCAGCAACCAGCACAGGTGAGAAGAAGCTTCTCGTTGGTGCCGTCATGGGGCCAGGACCCGTTCTTTGCAGCTCCATGCGCCCTAAACCTTGATTCAAACCTACTATAAAGACACTAAACCTCCCTACAAGGGCCAGTGGCGCCGTGGCCTCTTCAAGGCCATCCGGAGAGCCGAGCTTTGGATTCCGCCGGGGGCGTCGCGCGCGGCTTTCTGCAGCAGCCGCTCCGCGTCCAGATAACCGAAGCCAGGCTCTGCTGCAGTTTCCTGGGCTCTTGAGGGTTAAGGAAGATTAGGATTTAGGGTTTAGATTGTTGATGCAGTTTCGAGCTACCGTAACTTGCGTTATCCTAGCAGAACCGTTGTCGTCAAAGCTAATGGCAACTAGTTAATGAACTTGATTGACTCAGCAGCCTCGTCGAGTCCGGCCTCCTTGCTGCGCTGCAAAAGGCGTGCGACTTCCAAGTGGCCTCTCGCGATGGAGATCTGAATCCTGGGCTCTTCTTGGGCGATCTAACTTAAGTTACCGTAATATAGGGATCTATAATGGTTCCTTTAAGGGATTTACACGGGGTTCCTTTGAGGGTTTAGGGTTTAAGGTTGAAGTTACCACAAGGGTGATCTATAGCAAATAATATGGTCTTCGTATTATGGTAGCTACCCAGAGTCGGGGTCGTGCCCAGGTAAGGCGTCTTCTCCATGTCTGCGTCGGAATGCAGCAGCAAACGGACGACTTCCAAGTGGCCCTTTGCAGCAGCAATCCAGAGAGGCGAGATGCCCGAGATGCTGGTCTTTTCCTTATTAGCACCGGCCTGGAGGAGCAGCTGCACAACATCAACATGACCCTTCCGTGCTGCAAACCAGAGAGGAGAAGCGCCTTCGTAGGTCAGATCGATATCAGCGCTCGCGTGCACCAGCACTCGCACAGTCTCTGCATGGCGCCTTGCAGCTGCCAACCAGAGCGGGCTGGCGCCTCGGAAAACCCTGTCCCTGTCCGCGCCGGCTTCCAAAAGGAGCCGTGCACAGTCGCTGCTGCCATTGCGGGCAGCGGTGGCCAGGGGGGTGTCCCCATCGTCGTCCGCAAGGTTGGGATCCAATGGCTGCTCCAGGAGCATCTCCATTCTCTCCGCCAAGTCCTCACGGCTGGCAGCCAACAGCGCTTGGACCTCCTCCGCCGCGGCCTCACAGAACTGCACCTAAACCCTAAACCCTAAACTCTGAACCCTAAACCCTAAACTCTAGACTCTAAGCCCTAAGCCCTAAATAAACCCGGCCTCACAGAACTGCAGAATCACAACCTGCAGGTCCAGGAAGAGGCCCAAATCCTCAGCTCGCGCTCAACAGCAAAGAGCAGACCCAGAGTCTCCAAAACCCCTTAATTAAGGAATATACCTTAAATCATATCATGGATCCTACTATACTTTAAGGTATATTCCTTAATTAAGGGGTTTTGGAGGCTCTGGGGAGTTCCTCCATACATACCCAGACCCCCGGGAGGATCTAGAAAGTAGATCCGCACTTTATAGGAACCCCCATTAAGGGATCTACTTTTTGGATCCTCCCGGGGGTCTGGGGAATGATGATCTGATCCTGTGGAAATAAATGACAACAGAGATTCTGCCGCGGATACTAACACAGGTCATAGCTATCAGGGTGACTATAATCAACACACTAATACAGCAGCAATCATAACACGTATAGTAGCAAAAATGGAACAGCATTTTTAATCTTGATATTAACAACAAAAACGATCATGGAAGTCGTTGTCGTCGTCCCCTAGTTTCCCTTACAACACCCTCATAGTAACCCTTTAAAGGAACCCTAGGGTTTCCCCTAAGTTTCGCAAACTCCAATATGGGAGTTTCCGAAAATATAGTACCCAAAATGGTAGGATCCCTATTACAAGGAGGTGCCCCCAAATTTCCGGAAACCCTAAACCCTGCTAAAGCCCTTTAAAGGAGCTCTTATAGTACCCTTATAGCAACCCTAAGGAACCCCCCAAGTTTCGGAAACTCCAATATACAAACATCCTCCAATATACAAAAATCAGAGGCTCGGAGAGCTTCTGGCAGTCCTCAAGGAGGTCTCCCTGGCGAAGCCTGAGTTCTTCCTAAGGGGACTTAAACTAAGTTACCATCGTAGGGATCAAAAACGGATCGTTTCAGGGATCTGCAAGGGAACTTTTGGGTTTAGGGTTTAAGGTTCTAAGTTACCATCATCGGGATCTATAATAAAAAAATTGGTATCCTTATTATGGCACCATATTATTTACTATAGATCCCTTTCATGCCAACTTAAATTATAGTGAGCCCCAGACAGTTGGCTTAAGGGAATGCGGATAATGATGTTCCAACTTTCTGGCTTCTACTGTACTTGCTATGGGTTAGTCGGGAATGGAGGAATGGGGTACAGTTATAACTGCTATTACTACCATTCTTCCATTCCCTACTAACCAAAGGTAAGCGTACATGCAAAGGAAACTCTTTAACCTTATTACGGTACCATATTATTTACTATAGATCCCTATCATGGTAACTTAAGTTAAATGCAATTTAAATCCCTTAACAAAAACCAGCAGCAGGCGCAGGCGAAAGCGCGAGGCGGCAAGCCGAGGCTCGAGATGCACCTTCCGAGGATTTTCGGGCTTCAAGTTCTCTAGGTTAGGGTTTGGGGTAGAGGTTTAAGGGTGTCTAGATTAGGGCTTGGGGTTTAAAGGGTTTGAGGTTCTCTAGATTAGGGTTTAGGGTCTGAGGTTCTCTAGATCGGGATTTCCAGGCTTAAGGTTGTCCAGACTAGGGCTTGGGGTTGAAAAGGTTTGAAGTTCTCTAGATTAGAGTTCAGGGTTTAGGGTTTCAGGATCTCTGGATTAGGTTTTAGGGTTTGAGGATCTCTAAAGTTAGGGTCTTTTTTGTAGGGATTTTAGGGCTTAGGGTTCCGGGGGGCGACTAAATGGGCCACTATACTGGTTGTGCGGCTTATGTGCAGTAGGGCTGAGGCTTTGAAATTTGGGAGTCTGGGTTGTGGGCTTGAGCTGTACTTACCTTGGGTTAGTAGGGAATGGAGGAATGGGGTACAAGTATAACTACTATTACGACCATTCTTCCATTCCCTACTAACCAAAGGTAAATTTAGGGTTCCCGGATGTGATAGAAGGGTGGCATCCCTGAACTATCATGCGGGCAGATTTCATTTCCTTGACTCTGCTAGTTAGCTGTATTTAGGACTTCGGTTTTTCGAAACTACCCACACCCTAAACCCTAAGCCGCCATCTACTGTGAGATACCCTTCTGCTAAACTAGACCCTGGTCGACCATCATCGTTTGCGGCATACCAATAAATGCGTGTTATGCAAAGATTGGCCTAGCGAAAGTGAAGGCACGGGCCATGTAACGCAATTTAATTAGGGTTGAGTCTACGACAAGTTGGACCTAAAGTAGAAGCCAACAAGTTCATCTAGCTAACCCGAAGCCCTCAACCCTGAACCTAAATCCCGAACCCTGACCTCAAGTAAAGTAAACCCACTCGAACCCGAAACTCTTGGCCCAAAATCAGCGGATGTCGTGCCTTAAGGGTCCTCACATCGCCATCCAGGAGCTCGGTGGTATCCAAGCTGGCCACCTGGGAAGTTCTTTGATTCAGGGCCATTCATAAGGAGGCAAAGGGCTTAGGGGTCTTTCGCGTGTTCGGGCCAAGGCTCGGGGGTTTTAGGGTTTAGGGCTTTATGGTTTGGGGTTTCGGGTTTAGGGTTTAGGGTTTAGGGTTTAGGATTTAGGGTTTAGGGTTTAGGGCTTTAGGGCTTTATGGTTTGGGGTTTCGGGTTTAGGATTTAGGGTTTAGTGGGTCTGGGGATGGTGCATATTGCTACTGCGGCCACCAATAATCCGAGTTCGTGTTCAGGAAGGCAAGCTGGAGTAAAGTAGGAACACGACAGCAAATAACAAAGCGTTTTACCTACTATGTATGCCGACTATCCCTGTTGTGCTGGCTTGAATTAAGTTCCTCAGCAAGAGCTAAGCCCTCAGGTGCCGCCTCCTCCCCAGAAATTTTGCGGATGCGCAGCCACATCGCCTGCAGAAGTGCGCACTCCTAAAACCCTAAAGTGGTTTAGGGAGATGGGTTCAGAGATAGAGGTTGAGGGTCGACGAGGGTTTTGGGATCCACCTCGGGAGGTGTGTATTCTAGGGTAGGGAGTTTGGGATTTCTGATAGATCCTGAGTTTCAGGGGACGGACTCGGCTGCAAGCCGAAGAGTCCCGTAAATCCCCGGTGACGCTCGCAACTTTTCTGCCCGAACGGCCTTCGTCTCCTTAAGCTGCTAGCAACTTCTGTACAAGCGCTCAAGGGCAAACGGATGGCTGCCTTCATCGAGGTCAGCGTAAAACAGTTTTATATGTAGGCGGTTTCGGGCACTGCCCGATGTACTGATACTGCGGTGCTGGTGTCTCTTCACAGCTGTCTGAGACACACTCACACTTCTCACAGCTCGTTGTGTAGAGTGTGCAGGGCGCATTGTTTCCGAAACTGCCCTTCGGCAACTTGGAACCATCGTCAGAAGCTGCTACGGACTCGGTGTGTGTGCTCCGAACCCTGTCATCGTGTTTCGGGTTCGTCAGAACCCTAATTATGCACCACAAAAGCCTAAACCTCAAGGCCCGAAAGCCTCAAACCCTTGATCCCAAAACCGTAAGCCCTCAAATCCTAGCAGCAAAAAGCCACGAAACCTAAACTCCTAAACCCCTATAAAACGTGAGCCATCCAGCCCTAACAGCATGACTGCTGGAGAAAGAATCTTGGGCACCCAAACTACCGGTGCTGCGGGTAAATCCTTCCTCCAGTCCAGCATAGTTTCTGTTGTTGTTACTGCCCGTTCTTGCCTTAAGGAATCTTGCGATTGACTTATCACTTCTTGGGTTATGACGACAGCCTGGGGGGTTCGCAGTCGGAAGTTCGCTCAGGGGGCCCAGTGTTGAGGGAGGAAGATAGCTGCAGTGCATGATGCAAGGCCGAAATCCAACGGGGCTAATAATGAGGAACTCAAATCTAGACCCGGACCAGGAGTTCAAGAGTAGAGTATAAGGGACCCACCCAAGTTTCAGTAGCCTCCTCCTCACCCATCCGTCCGAAAGTAGAATCTGCCTCAAAAGGGAGGTGTACTCACAGAGTCCACATGGGGTCATCAACCCACGGTCTGGGAATCTGCCGGCACAAGAGGCCAGCAGCTTAGCGTCATGCAGAATTGGAGCCCGGTGCCCGGGTTTTGGGCTGGTATAGTAGCGCAGTGTCGGGTATGCGGCTTTGCGTTTACGGTCATGTATGTCGATTATGTCTGTGCTTACGATTGCCGCCGGCTGTTCAAACCCACCATAATTGCTGGTGCCATTGTCGTAAAGTATTTGTGTCGTTCTTGGTGTCTGATGCGTTAGCTGCTCTGACAGCAACATGCCATCACGCTTGACCTCTTTCGAAAGGCCACCATGCGCATAAGTCAAGGAGCAGATTTCTTCAGAGGATGAACATAACTCATGGTAACTCATGCTGATCTGCTTCAGGGACATAATGTAAGCAAGGGCCTTAATAATTTGAATGGCGTTTCGGGGGCTCCTATGACTCAAGTGTAATATACCCCAAACCCTATTCTAATTATTAAGGCCCCTGTGGTATCTCCTGCACATCTTTCCGTACTCGTTGATTACCGAAAGCCCCTTTTGAACACAGGGTCGGCTTTGACCTGGCGACAGAAACTTCGAAGGATCAGAGCCCTAAACCCTACACCCCTAGTATAAGGGCCTTAATAAATAGAATAGGGTTTTGGGGCCCGTTATACTATAAATGTAATAAGGACCCCCCCCCTCCACACGCACACACAAAAAAAAATAGTATAGGTAATTGTTAAGGCCCCTATATTAAACCCTAGACCCTAAACCCTAAACCCCGAAACCCCTGAACCCTAAACCCCAAACCCTAAGCCCTAGCTACCCAAGCTACCTTCAATGCCAGGTCTTTGAGCTCGGCCCATCAAGCGGGAAATCTAGGCCCACGAAGCTTTCACAATGATGGATTCAAAGCTCATGGGGTTTAGGGTTTAGGGGTTCAAGGTTTAGGGTTTGCCAGGAGGAGGAGCCTGTTTGAACGAGGGACAAGTCACCTGGAGTTGGCCTCAGAAGCCCTCGGGCAATTTAAGGCTCCACTGAACGAATTACTTTGCAGGCCATGAACCCAGGGACTCCGATATCCCTTAATTAAGGGAGATCCTTTCACCATATTAGGGGACCAACAATACGTTAAGGCATATTCCTTAATTAAGGGGTTTTGGAGTCTCTGGGAAGCCCAACGGTACGTTCTGCCGTATTTCTCGCTGAACAGGCACAAAGCAGGAACGGCAAGCAGACGAGGGGTCTCTTGCGGGGGGGGGGGGGGGGGGGGTGCGGGGCTTTTGGGTTCAGGGGTCAGGGCTTTAGGGTTTTACGGTTTTGAGGTTTTAGAGTTTTAGGGCTTTTGAGTTTTAGGTTTTGCTGTAGTGGGGGTTCGACGCCCGGGTTGAAAACTCTAGACCTTAAACCCTAAACCCGAGAAACCCTAAACCATAAACTCTAGGCACCAAAAGCCCGAAGCCCCCAACCCTAAACTCTAGACCCTCAACCCTGAAACCCTTAACCCAAAGCTCTAAACCCTAAACCCTAAACCCCTTAACCCAAAGCTCTAGACCCTAAAACCCCGGAACCCGGAACCTTCAAGCCCGAAGTGACGGAATAAAGAGCTCCTTGCCTCAGACTCTTCCCCTGCTGCAACGACATGCAACTTAGTCCCCCAACTGTTCAGTTTGGGGTTTCGGGGGTTCAGGGGTTTGGGGTTCAGGGTTTTGGGTTCAGGGTGTGGGATTCAGGGTTTGGGGTTTAGGGTTTTGGGTTTAGGGGGTCAGGGTTAGGGCTTTAGGGTTTAGGGACCCTGTACCGCCTAAACCCTATGCACCAAAACCCTGACACCAAGCTTAAGCAAACTATGTTCGTTTTGGGCATAACTTTTGAATCTGGCTTGGAACCGGGTCCAAAGAAGGTTTGGGGGGTATACTACGCTACAATAATGAGCATAGTGATGACAAGGGACACTAAACACTAAACCCAGAGTTTGTGGCGTTTTGTGTTGTTTCAGCGCACATTTGCCTTTGGTGGTTTTTGCAATGCCACCGCAATGGGTCATTCATGAAGAAGCACTCACCAGATGCCCGCTACCGGTACGTACCCGAAACTGCCTACCCTAAGCTCTAAACATCCCTAACCCCTGAACATCCCGAAACGCTGCACTTAAGCCCAACCTCACTAATGTATAAGCCTAAATTAGAAGTACCATTCCTTACGGTTCCTGTTCAGAGTCATAGTATGATATACCCCGGAACACTACCGTCATGATTGGGGCGCTTATTCAACCTCCTCAACATCCCCCACGCCCTAGACACGGAAGGCTCCCAGCCTAAGACCCGAAATCCTGAACCCTGAACCCTAACTAAGGCCCGAAATCCTGATACGAGTCTCTCTGACTGAACGGTTCTGGAGGCTTTGTGACTTACGGCTTGTGTTTATTGTTCTTTTGGGCGATCTGGGTTTCAGGCAGTTCGGGCTTTGTTTGGCTTCAAGGGTCTAAAGGCTTTAAGGCCAAAACCCTGACCGTGAACCCCAAACCCTAACCCAAAACCCCAAAGCCCAAACCCTAAACCTTAAACCCTAACCCTAAACCCTCTACGGTTTAGTTTGGGTAAATAGCTGCAATTCTGCTCCCAGGCTCTTGGAAACAGGTTCTGCAGATGCCTCCCTGCACGTCTGTACAAGACCAAAGCCCTGCTAAGGCATGGCAGTTCACAGAATTAGAGTCGCGCTTCAGGGTTTAGCGTTTAGCATAGGGCCTGGGAGGGGTAAGGCTTAGTAGAGTCTGGAGTGTGCGGGGAGATGTGTATTTGGGGTGGGCCGGGCTCCGGGACACGGTGGATGATCCCTACCGCTTGGTCCACGCAGAAACCAAGGAAGGACTTCACTGTTCTGCCGGTGTGCGGACTGCGATTTCCTGGCTTCTGCATGTAGATATTGCTGGGTCGGGTGCGACGACTCCAAATTCTGAAACTATTCCCAAGATTAGGGAGATTATGAGCAGATCGCATCTAGAAAGAGGTTGACTGCTTTGTCACAGCACTTCGGACGGCTCCGGGCCCAGAGGCTCCACGAAGTTAGCTGGAGTCACAGGAATCAGAGTCGTAAACATCGAACGTTACAACGACAGCCATGATGATGATGACGAAGAGGATGATGATGACGATGATCGATGATGACGGTGCTGGCGACGATGATGATGACGATGCACATGACTTAAGCATACAATGGCACACTTGCCGAAACAAAGGGATCAGGGGGTGTGGTTCCAAGATTTCAGAGGCAAAGATTTGCGCGAGTGCGGAGAACTCTACCTGCAGGTGAAAGACTGGATTGGAAGTACTGGTGCAGGGGTTAAGGTTTTCGGAGTTCATAAATGGGAGCTGCACCAATCTTCGAAGTGCCATGGCGAAAGCCTTCCTCCTCCCCTGCTTCAGGGAGTAGGACACAACCTCTTTCAGAGAAGCTCGGGGACACCACCGGAGGACTGCAACGCAGCCACTTTGCTTGCTTGCGAAGGGCGACGACTTAACCCGGAGCTGTCAAGCCGTGGCTGACATCGCACTCACCGGGGGGGGGTTGAGCTTTTAGGGGTTTGTGTTGCGCCTTCATCACCTCTAAGCCTTCATGTATCTACTGCTGAGCTGACTCCCAAACCCCCAGAAACATCTTCAAGACCCCGAGACCAGAAACCGGACACCTCTACTCAAACTTAAACCCTAAACCCTGTACCCTAAACCCTGAACCCTAAACCCTAGACTCAAAACCCAAATCCCCAACCCTAAACCCCAAAACTAAAACCCCAAAAGCCCAACCCTAAAGCCCACAAGCCGGCACTCCCAGGTCTCCCGGAGCTTCGCCCTGCTCCCAAGGACTCGCATGACCTCGGACTAAGCTCCCATGAAGAGCGCCTTCTTCGCCTGCGGTGCGTTTGGAAAGGATTCTTGTCTTTGGGGTTTTAAAGTTTTTGCTTGTTTGAGCTCCTTTTTGCGTCTGCCCCGAGGTTAGCATCAGCAAGGCACATATGCGCCAGGAGAGAATGCAGCTAGATTTACACCGGTGGGTTTTTTAGGTTTAGGGTTCAGGGTCTGGGGTCTAGGGTTTAGAGTTTATGGTTTAGGGTTTAGAGTTTAGGGTTTCTTGGGGGTGCGGATTTAGGATTTAGGGTTTAAGCTGTAGGATTTCAAGTTTACAAAGAAAAGAGTTCAACGACAAGAGCAAAAAGAATAACAAGAAAGATTGCAAGACAATGCGGCAGAGGGAAGGGTAGTCGTGCAGTAGTAGCAGCCATCATCGTCGTAGTCGTGGTGGTAGTAGTCGTAGTAACAGTAGGAGTGAGTGAAAGCTGCTAGTAGTAGAAGTAGTAGTAGTAGTCGTCGTCGTCGAACTGCTGACAGAAGCAGAAGAACAACTACAACAGGTACAACTAGGACCTAGGAGACAACAGATACAGGTACTGATGTTTGTACCAGTGCTCGTACCAGTACTCCCACTACCCCTGGCACATCAAGTGCCTTCTGCCGGCGCTTCTTCTCTGCTCTGTCGCAGAGGTGGCAGAAGGTGCACAGCGCACCGTTCTTGCCTAGACACGTGGAGCTTCTGAAAATTAGGGGTGCCTTTCTGGAGGGGATCCTCTTCCACCAGTATGTTCTAAGACTCAGTTGCCTTCATGCTGGAGTTGCGGCACTCCATGGAGGATGTAGCTTGGCATCAGTTGGTTGGGATGTGGGTGCGACCCCGAACATGACAAGCTGAAACACTCAGAGGAGTCAACCTGAAAACCCAAAATCCTAAAGCCCGAAACCCCTAAAAATCTAAACCCCAAACCCAACTTGTTCCAGCAGGGTGCAGCCCTTGGCGTGCATGAAGGCGCATGGCTTGCAGTCGCCCGTGCTGTGTCCTTAGGCCACGGCCACGGCAAACCCAGGCCCGAAAAGGCTGAGATGCCAGGGTTCTACTGGAGTAAAGTAAAAGCCAGAAAGTTGGAATATGATTATCCTAAACCCTTTATGGTAAATTAAAAGGTATCCTACCCTGAAACCATATTCCAACTTTCTGGAGCTCCCTTTAGTGTAATGAAGTAGTAGCATCATTCTTCTTCCGATTACTATGGTGTTTGTTGTTTCGGGTTTGGAGTTTGGGGTCTCTGGTTTTAGGATTTGAGTGTGGTACTAGAATTTGGGGTTGAGGGTCTGGGGGAGGGCTTAGGCTTCAGGTTGGAGCAAAAAGCCGTCAATCAGAACCCATGCGATAGCAAAGCTGGCAGTTGACTGCCGGCTTCCTTTCCTGGTAGTCTGCCTTCTATAACACTGACACGTATCGAGCAAATGGCAGCAAAACAAAAAAACTTCGCCTTAGGGTTTGGGATAAATCTCATGCTTTCTCAACCACCGACCCAATACCTTGCTGCGAAAGCGCCGACAAAGCTCAAGCACGACCCTGATGTCGAGGTTGACGCTCAGAGTTTAAAGTTTAAGGCTACGGTTTAGGGAGCAGTCTTAGCATTCATCGTTTCAGGTTGCGGCGATCGTTCTAAACGCAAATCCTCTACACTGCTAGACTCCCGAACCCTCAGACCCCGAACCCCACCTGGTCTGGAAGGGAAGACTAAAGGCCCTAAACCCCAAACCCTAAACACCCTCAGCTCTAAACCCTGAACCCTCAACATAAACACCCTTAAAAACCTAAACACTCACCGTACATGCCCAGAACACCCCAAGCCCCTAAACCCGAACCCTCAACAAGTAAACCCTAAACTCCTCTCCAACTCTCCTAATCTGGACTTTGAAGTACCCATGGTTCCTTTAAGGAACAAGCTCAGAAAGCACCGAAGTATGGTTCTCCGGAACCCAGTAATATGCCGAAGTGCCTTTGGAACCCAAGCTCGGCAACTCCTGGGGAAGATCACCGGCACTGGAGTAACAGACTTAGGTGTTTCGGGCTCTAGGGTTTAAGGGTGCCAGGCTTTTGGGGTTTTGGGTTGTGGATTTAGGTTCTACTGTTTAGGGTTTAGGTCGTAGGTCTTTCGGATTTAGGGTCTAGGGCTGCGTTTCATTCGGGTTTCCGGCGCAGAAAAGGGTTTGGATCCTGTAGGTATGGAAGATAATGCTTTTTTGGGTGGACTTCAAGCCTTGAGTAGAAAAAGAGTTTTAGGGTTTTAGCATATAGAATATAGGATTTGGCGCTTACGGCTGCGCGTTCGGGGTGGTTGACTTCCGGTTTGCTCGTGGAGTTTCCGAAACTGAAGCGAACCTGTTTTTGGGGAGCCACTCTAGCACGGATCTTACCACTTCAACAGCTGCAAGCTGCAGTGTGTAAGGATTTTGAGTTAAGCTTTGCGGTGCGGGGGCGAGCTTTTTTGAGGATGTTAACGCTTCGGGTTTACAGGGTGTGGGTGGGGAGCTTCTGACAAGACTCCCCAGCCGCCTGGCTTCAAACGCCCTTAGCTGAAACTGAAACGGAAAGCCTCCAAACGTCAACACGGGCCGAAAAGCTTCCCCCCTATTTCCAACGTTGTGCTTAAGGGTCACTTACGAACATGCGGGGAGCTTATGACCACTACCGGAGCCTTACTCAAAGTACTTGGAATACGCTGTGGCTCCATACTGCAGTCTAACTAGAACAAGGAAATCTACGGAACACTGTCGGCTATTCAGGCTTAAAGCCTCAACCCTAGGATAGCTGTATTGTGAAGGCCATCTTTCCACTGCGCCTTGGTGCCCGGTGCTGGTGCCAAGGGTGGCAGCGGCACGTGCTGGCAGGGACGAAGGGGAGAGAAAATTTGGACACTACGAGTCTACGAGACCCAAACATGGAGCCCTACCTTGGGGCTCTGAGCTGAAGCTTTTGAACCCTGAGCTCCTAATGATAAGAACCCCGAATTACGAACCTGTCCTTCTCTGAATCCTTGGAAACGCTGGAGGCTTCAGGGCTTCCGAAGGCCTTCCAGCCGGGTTTTGGTTTCGGGTGGTGGGGCTTGAGTATGTAGGAGTGTAGGGTTTGGGGGTTTAGGGTCTGAGGGTTTGGAGTTTGGGGTCTGAGGGGTTTACAAGTTGGGTTCGGAGGCTGGCCGTAAAGCCCCAAATGCTGTTGAACCCAACGATGGCCTTCTCCTTAGAGCTTGCGGCTGAGGATTCTTCGATAGCCAAACCGCTGAGGATTTAGGGTTTCGGGTTTAGGGTTTTGGGAGCTGCGAGGGTCAATCGTCCCGGCTTAGCAGCTAGAATTCAGGATCGAGTGTTTCGGGCGCGTGATCTTGGGCGTTGTAGGAGGCCTCGCTCTGTTTGAGTTCAGGACAAGGCTTGTCGCACAGATTCCGGCTGCCACTGTAAGCCCTGACTCCTCAAACCTAAACTTCCAAATCTCCACCCCCCACACCTTAAACTCTTGAACCTAGAACCCTAAACCCTGAACCTTACCCTGAAGCCTAGACCCCACTAACCCTTGAGCCACCCACGAAGGCAAACTTAATTCCCGGCGCGCGGGTGATTGCAATGGAAGCATGATAGTGGGGTACCCTCAAAGGATAAATCCGAATTGAATTGAGGTATTCGTGGTTGCGGGGCTTTGTGGCTTTGGGGCTTTCGGGGTTCCGTTTTTGGAGTTTAGAGTTTAGGGGTTCTAAAGATTGAGGGCATACGAAATTTTGGATTTTAGCGGAAGTTTAGTGTTGAGGGGGCTACAGTTTGGGGTTTGAGGGCTCAGCTGAACCATGAAAAATTGCGCCCCCCCCCCCCCCCGTTGATGCCTCAGGAAGCCCGTCTGCTGCCTGGTGCAGCTCAGGCTGGGGTTGCGGCTGTTGTTGCGGTTGTTGTTGCAGCTGTGGGTGGTTCTGATTGCTGTTGCTGTTGCTGCTGTTGGTGATGTTGCTGCCGCTTTTGTGGTTGTGGTTGTGTGTGGTTGTGTGTGGTTGTGTGTGGTTGTGTGTGGTTGTGTGTGGTTGTGTGTGGTTGTGTGTGGTTGTGTGTGGTTGTGTGTGGTTGTGTGTGGTTGTGTGTGGTTGTGTGTGGTTGTGTGTGGTTGTGTGTGGTTGTGTGTGGTTGTGTGTGGTTGTGTGTGGCCGTGTGTGGTTGTGTGTGGTTGTGATTGTGATTGCTGTTGTTGTTGCTGCTGTTGTTGCTGTTGGTGTTGGCGTTGCGGTGGCTGTGGCTGTTGCTGTTGCAGTTACTGTTGCAGTTGCGGTTGATGTTGCTGCCGCTAGTGTTATTGCTGTTGCCAGTGCTGATGTTGCTGCTGTTGTCGAAGGTGCTGTTGCTGTCGCTTGTGGGCGAGTGCTTTGCTTTTTGGTCGGTCGGAGGTTGCTTGTTTGCTTGCTTGCTTGTGCAAACTCTATATGATACATGAAGTTATTTGCATTCATATGTACACCTGTTCAAGATTCTGTGTGCGTATATATATATATATATATACATATTTGTAGGAATACTCAAATATGTATATATATATATATTGAAATACATAATCCAGTATAAGACAATATTAGAGTACATCTTACAACATGACATAACATGAAGTAAAAAAAGACAGGGTATGATATAGCACGATGTAATCCAATATACTACTGTAACTTTGACAAAGCATCGGAAACTTTGAACCTGATCAGTCTGCTGCCGCTCACTTAAAAGTAAATATCCTGTGCAACAAAAGATTTGCAAGCCCCCTGCCTTGCGTGTCAGGTCCATGCAGCCCAGCTGTAAAGCTTCCGGAGTCCCTAGCGACAAGGATGCCCTAAACCCTAAACCCTAAACCCTAAACCGTGATGTTGTCCAGGAGCTTTTGCGTTTAGGGCTCAGGGGCCTGGCGAAAGGGCTCAGGGAGCTGTAGGTTCTACAGCAAGGCTGCCTTCAAATCTCTGTTATCTTGACAACCACCGAAACTAAGGGCTAAGAGGAACCCTAAACCCTAAACCCTAAACCCCAAACCCTAAACCCTTAAACCTCAAAACCCACAACACCAAACTCCGAAAGGTAGAAAGAGACTCCGGGCTGATCCATCAGGTTTTGCCTTGCTCGGGCTCGGAGGGTCTTGGGAATTCAGGGTCTTCGGGAGGGTGTAGGATTTAGGATTCAGGGGCTAAAGTTTAGGATTTAGGAGTCAGGGTTTAAGATTTAGGATTCAGGATTTAAAGTTTAGGATTTAAACAGGGTTTAGGGCTTCAGGGTTTAAGAAGGCCGAGCTTCTTTGAATAAGGTTGGGGCGGGGCGGGGTTTGGGATTTGAGTTTTGGAGTGGAGGCTTCGGGGCCTGGGAGCAGAGGGTCGCCATGCAAAGACGGGGTTGGCATACGAAGGTCGATTTACGAGACTCCACTTGAAGAGGTAAAGAAGTCCAAAACATCAGAAGTGTCTGGAGCCGCGTCTGGACGAAAAGGGCCTATGGGTCATAGAAAAAAACAAATAACTACAGTTACATTGATGATAGCAATAGTAAGAACAAAGACATTACGAAGAAGAATGATAGATGATGTGGGTTTTGTCCTGAGCAGGCCTGGCCCGATGTCTTAAATGAAGATCTCGGCTCATTAGTGGTCTACGACAGCAAGGACACGGACTAGCATTCATTCCCCCTGCCATCGGAACAACTCTTGTTGGCGGTTTCTTGCTGTTGTCGACAGTGTTTCCGCTCGCATCAATTTCATGTGCCTCACCACCACCATCTACGCACCATCGTCACAAAAAGATCCCACCTGCAAATGCGAAGAGCGAACTCCCCGAAGCCCTAAACCCTGAACCCAAACTCCCTTAACCCCAAGCCCTGAACCTAGGCTATACAGGCGTTCAAACTTGAGACGATCATTGCTGCGGATACTATCACTACTGTATTATCATTATTGTTACTGGCACTGTCATTTTCATTCTTCTGCCGCATATTCTTCTTATTGCTATCGTTTACGGCTCTTGACGCACCTGGCATGGTTGGAAAAAGCGAGTCCTGCGCGCAGGATTGGAAAAGTCGGGCACCCGAAAGCCTGCTGCCCTCCTTCGCGCCTTGAAGCCGTGAGACTGGACCTCAAGACACCGAAAAACCTCAACCCCAAAAAAGCAGGTTCAGGGTGTAGGGCGTTTTTCAGTGTTTCGGGTGTAGAGGCTAGGGTTTGGGGTTGAAGATTGAGGCAAGCAAGACAGCAATGGTGGCTAGAAGCCCGCAACACACACTAGACTTCAGGAGGGGACTTACCCCAAACTCTAATTTCTACGGTGGTACAGAAAGAGGAACGCGTGGCCTGAAAATGCAGGTTTCCCTGGTTGCATAGTCTGAGTCTTAGCTTGTGTGGTGAGGGGGCGCCTGTCCTGGCTCTGTTTGGATGTTGGGAGTTTACTGCACGCTCTCAAACCATAAACCTGCAAAGCTAAATAGTAGGAGCTAACAGCATCCGCTTCTGGCCCATGATAGTGTTCAACTGTAGTATACCCCAATACCCTACTCCAATCATGAAGGTCCCTATCAATCCCAATTAGCTCCCTACAAATCGTCATTCCAATTATTAAGGCACTTGTGAAACCCCAAACCCTAAACCCTAAACCCTAAACCCTAAACCCTAAACCCTAAACCCTAAACCCCTCTACCCTCATCATTCAGGCCGCCCAAGTTGCCAAGAGCCCAAAGCCCTTAGACCTCTAACACCCTAAGCCCTAGAGCCCCATGGCCCTCAGCCCTAAACCCTAAGCCCTATAGCCCTAAACCCTAAGCCCTAGAGCCCTGTAGCCCTACCTAAGCCGTAAGTACTGAGCAAACTTCGTCCTCCAGGCAAATCACGAACTTCGAACCGGAGGAGGCGGACTGGCTGTCTTCATCCTCGTCACTATCGAGAGGCTCCGGTATGGGAGTTTCCGAAAATAGGGGACCCTAATATGGTACCCTAAATAGTAGGATCGTAGGATCCTTATTATAAGGACCCAAAGTAAGGTACCCCTAATTTTCGGAAACTGCCATATCCCGTCATTAAGGAATATACCTTAAATTACAGTAGGATCCCTGATGTGATTTCAAGAATATTCAGCAACTGCGGGATATTGGAGTCTGCGGGTATCGAACTTGCAGCTTTAGGGGTATGGGTTTAGGGTTCCGGGGAGCCGGCACCCAACACCACGGAGGAGGAGGTTCGGGGTTTAAGGTCTATAGGCGCAGTTACAAGGGCTTAGGATTGAAGGTTTATGGCCCCGAAATGCTACTTTACACCTAGTCATGTCCTAGTCCTGTTTTAAAACCCAAAACCCCAAACCCAAATTTCAACCAGAAACTCCGGGAAAGCAACTGTATTAAGATCCAACACCCCGCACCCAAACCCGAAGCTGTAAACTGGTCATGGGCATCCAGCTTTCAAGATCCAACCCGACCCTGAACCCTACAGCCTGAACCTCTAGCCGTACACAACCCCTGAACCCCAAAGACTAGACCTCAAACCCTAAACCCTAAACCTGTTCTAGAACCCCTTCTGGGATGCCTACAGAACCCTCCCCCCCCCAGACCGCTGGCGCCTGCCACGTCTGCCTGAGCTTCCCGATCTGCCGCGCGGGACACGAGGCTGCCGGAACCGTGAGCAGCATCTGAAGAAGAAGGGGGAGGGTGACCAATTGGTTTCAGATTTAGGGAGCAGGGTTTAGGGCTGTAGTTTTCTGTCTAGTTTAGGGTTATTGCGGAAGTGAAGGCTGAGCGAGCGTCATTCCAGGGCGTCGCGTGATTGAAAGCTGAGCTGGAGCTTACGAGAGAGAGAGAGAGAGAGAGAGAGAGAGACAGAGACAGAGACAGAGACAGGGACAGAGACAGAGACAGAGACATAGACAGCGAGGGAGGGTGGGAGGAAGGGAGCCAGCCCGGTAGGCAGACAGACAGATAGACAGACAGAGGCGCGGAGACGGAGACTTGAATAAAGGACTGTCGATTATCATGTTCACCTACGGTCTGCAAACGAGCGCTGCTCCTTTTGCAATGCACGCATGCCATGGTCCGGTCAGCCCGGGCAGGTGTCACCGAAGGCGGATTCGCCGAGGCTTGGAACCACCGCCGCCACGAGCAGTCGTCTGAGAAGAGAGCTGAGTCCGTAGGTGCAGAGGAGGAAGATGAGAAAGACGCACATCACGAAGCGTGTAGGCACGTAGCCACTTTCATCTGCGCCCGCGTCCACCAGCAGTTGCCGAGCTTCGGTATGACCACGACACGATGCCCATCGCACAGCAGTCATCCCCAACCAATCAGCCGTGCTGATATCAGCCTTCTTGGACAGGAGGAACCGCACAATCTGTGCATGGCCCTTCGAGGCAGCGTACTTGAGGGCAGTCCCGTTGAGCCTGTCAAACTTGTCGATGTCGGCCCTGGCTGACACGAGGAAGCGGACAATCTCTAGCTGCCCTGCAGTAGCTGCACGCGTAAGTGCAGTCGAACCAACCCGGTCTTGCGCATTCTTGTCGCTCTTCTTCTCCAGCAACAGTCGTGCAATGTCGAGGTGGCCAAGCTCACTCGCCACGTGGAGGCAAGGACTCATTCCTGGGTTCTTGTTAAACTACCAAAACAAGGAAACCCCATTACTTGCTACAGATGCCTATTATGGTAACTTAAATTAACAAGAGCCCAGATTCGCCCAGGCCGGTCCGTATGAGCCCGAGCCTTAAGGAGAACGCGAACGACTTCCAGGTGTCCAGCACAGACCGCGTGGCCAAGAGGCGTCTCGCCATACTCGTCGGTCACGTTGGGATTCTGGGGCCGACGCAGAACCTTCTCAACGTCCGCAACGCGCCCCTCTCTGGCAGCAGATACCAAATCTTGTTCGGACACATCCCAGACACTCAGCATCTTCGCCGAATCACGGCGGCTGCCAGTGCCTGGAAGGAAGCGCTTATCCTTCCTGGCCCAGGAGGACCCTTGGGCCAGGAGCGTGGGGTTGAACATCCTGCCCCTTCTTGTGGGAGAGCACGAGATCAACCCTGTTATATAGGGGCCTTGACAGTCACAATGGGGTTCTGGGGATAGTATAACCATGACTATGCAGCGACTAGAAGGGAATGGGAATAACGTGATCAGTTCTTCAGACCACCGTACTACCAAACCAAACGGCCCCACAACTCCCAGAAGTCTGTTACAAGACCATGGACTTACCTGAGCCTGCCTGCCACATGTCTTACCCCTGTGCACTGAATTCACTCAAGTTGGGTCCCGCGGCGCTTTGGCAAAATGGACCACTGTACACTACTCGAGCCGGCAAGAGACATTCAAGAGCAGCTCACCCCAAAGCACCATGAGAAACCCTAAACCCTCAACCCGGAACCCCTAAACCCTACACCCCTAAGCACAATGCGCTCGAAGACTTCAGCAGTTCACTGGCACACTGACAGCACAAGGAAGCAACCCACCTTAAAACCCTAAACCCTGAACCCTACACCCCTAAACTCTAAACCCCTAAACCCCTCAACCCTAAACCCCGAAAGGCAAGGAAGCCTCATCCGGAGCCATGGGGGAGGCCACGTGGATGAAAGTGTTGCGGACCTCAACGGATTGGTTCTTAGTAGGGAATGGGGGAGTGGACTATGGAGACTATTATTGTGGATTATATAGGGTTTAGGGTTTAGGCAGGGACTACTACAGGGAATGGACTATCGAGACTACTTGGAGGATCATGGGACTTAGTAAGTAAGGTCATAAGTACCTGGGGTTATAGGTAGTTACGAGTATAGTTACCCTAATTATAATATAACCCTAGTTACTAAGCCCCATGATCCTTTGAGTATTGTTGGTGATTATATAGGGACTACTATAGGGATCCATTTCCCACACCCTACTATGTAGGCACCAGGCGGTCAATCTCCTTCGTGGTTGCATCGAAGCACCCCAGCATCATCAAGAAAAGGGGTAGCTTCAGAATTGCTGAAGAAAGGAGTGACCGGTCACTCACCCTCAATATCTATATCAGCAGCAATGGCAATATCGATATCAGTATCAATAGCTGTGTTTATATATATATATATATATATATATGCACACATATACCTATGCATATATATATATATACATATGTATTTATTTATTTACACACACGTACATGTTCTGGTATATGATGCACGATATGATACCAGTACGGATAGAGATAGAACAGACGGATTATACCTAAGGCTCTAAGACTTCCGGCGCCCTGAACACCAGGGCGAAAAGTCCAAGCTTTCACTACTCCACTTGGGTGGTTGTCAAAATTAGGGTCCCTCTTTGGGTCCTTCTTATAAATACGGCACCTCATATTTAGGGCCAATTCAAAGAGACCATAATTTTGACAACCACCCACTTGAACATCTCCAGAAATTTAGGGTTTGGAGGTTCTGTGTTTAGGGGTCTTGGCAATTGGGATTTGGGATGGGGTTTAGTGAACACTCGATCTAACCTCTCTAACCCGGGAACACGCAACCCCGAACCGAATCTTCCAATCCAAAACCCTGGAAATCCTAAACCCCAATGCACAGATCCTGTTTCCCGCTTGCCTGAATTGTGATCCTCTCTCCTGGAGGAGGCACTCCAAATGAGATAAAAATCGCTGAACAAGGGCTCAACGGAATCCCTCTTGATTGTCAGGGGTCCTTGCATCCTTTCGCCCTAAACCCGAAACGCACGAAGCCGAACCTTCGAACCCCCAACCGTAGAGCCTCCAAAACCCTGCAGCCTGAAGCGTCTCCCGTGGGACCAGTTCTAAAGCACGCTAACATTGAAGCTGAACTTTGTTCATCAAAAGAAGAAGGATTGCAATGGCGCAAATGGAAACATTCGCAAAATAGTACCAGAACAGCAACAGAAGCGAAGACACCTTCCAAAAGTCGGTAGTTCAAGAGTTACTCAACACGAGGCCCAGGGTAACCTGAGAAAGCCAGACGGATGGGCACCAAGAGCCCTGGACCCTGACACGTAAGATGTCTCGGAATCCGGCATGCACCGCTTCTGGCGGGTAGGAATGCAGATCCTCGGGTCCAGGGTTGAGGGCTCCGTTGTAAAACCCCACACTTTCACACTTTCAAGGGTGTAAAGTCAACCCGAAACCCTCCACCTCGAACCGACTCCGGTGTTTACGAGGCCCCTCTTCATGTTCGCGATATTAGGGTCTTTAAGGCTACAAGTTGTAGTTACGGTTGTTGCAAGAACCTGTAACTGCCTGCTATGTGCCACTGCCATAGCGCCTTTCCCGGCTCGAGCTCCGTCTGTTAGGGCCGCTGATTACTACAATACTTACCTTTGGTTAGTAGGGAATGGAAGAATGGTAGTAATAGTAGTTCTAATTGTACCCCGTTCATCCATTCCCGACTAACTAAAGGTAAGAACGACGACCACCACCGCCCCCACAACCACTACAACCACTCCTGCTATACTACTAACCCTAAACCTTCAACTCTAAACCCCCAGGGAGGGCGACGACCGTCATCCAACCGTGCTCCATATGGGAGTTTCCGAAAATGGGGGACCCTAATATAGTACCCTAAATAGTAGGATCCTTATCATAGGGACCCCAAAATAAGGCACCCCTAACTTTCGGAAACTCCCATATATAGGCCCAAAATGGGGGACCCTAATATAGTACCCTAAATAGTAGGATCCTTATCATAGGGACCCCAAAATAAGGCACCCCTAACTTTCGGAAACTCCCATATATAGGCCCAAAATGGGGGACCCTAATATAGTACCCTAAATAGTAGGATCCTTATCATAGGGACCCCAAAATAAGGCACCCCTAACTTTCGGAAACTCCCATAGGCCCCTTACTCGACCCTGCCCTGAGCTCGGCGCGCAATCCGATTCCGGAATGTGGATCTCCATGTTTGCTAGCCTGTTTAGAGTTTAAGGTTTAAAGTTTACCGAGCTGTGGGTCGAAATCGCGGGAGGTAACAGGTTGCGACTCGCGAGACCCGAAATCAAAAAATTCTGATTTCTGAATCCGACACCGCTCACGCCTTTGACGTTAGCCTTGCACTTATGCCTTAACTCTAACTCCACACGTGTAGAACATCCTTGCGCTTCATGATCCCATGGTCAAAGGCACTCCAAAGAGGCAGTAAGGAAACACACAAACCCCGCTAAGTGCTGCGAAGCCGCAATCTCAAACCTGAGGCCCTGAAAACCAAACAAACGCCGGACAATCAAGTGGAACAACCGCCTGGTGAAGAACATCCCATGACATCTAGCGTGCCCGGGAGCAAAAAAGGCCCATCAACCGCAGGTACTGACCCGATAACAATTGAAACTGCAACCTTTACCTAACATTCACAGCTCGTTTTATCGTGGCTTTATTATTGGCTGTACCGCTATAGCATGTTTTGGCGACCTCAGAACCCTCTGCTCCGAAGATACGCAGGGTGCCTTTTGCTTTGTACTCCGCAAGCTGCTCCTGCAGCTGGGGTCTCGAAGCTTGCAGCCTGCCAGCAGCAGGGAGGCTCAAACCGTACAGGGCTTCGGGTTCAGTGGGCTAAGGTGATCCGACAACAGCCAGACATGGAGTTTGGGATTTAGCCTCAAAGCCTATAAGCCCTAGAACCCTAAGCCCTCAGCAGGCCTAAGACTTCAGGGTTTCGGCTAATGGCTCCCCGAAACTGCGGCCCTCTGGGTTTCTAGAACGAGTTGCAACTTGCCTTTGAAAGGAACCGTGGGGAACTGCTATAAAAACCACGAGCCCGGATTTTTGTAGCAGCAATCCAGGAAAAGTCGGAATCCTGGGCATTGCACCAAGGGCGCAAGATAACTAGAATAATTAGGGGTTCGGGTGTAATACTGCTGATGGGCAAAATCCTGCATTACCCATTATAAGGAAGATACCATAATTCCATTAGTTTAGAGTCCTTAGGGTCATGCAGGATTTTGTCCATCAACAGTATTGGTGGTCATTCAGCTTCTACAGTTAAAGATGCCATCTATTTGTCTGTGATCCGCCCTGGGACACTCGAATGCAACGACAGCCTGTGCGTGCTCCACGCTGCTCACCGTGATTCCTCGAGAGAGCAATCGACTGCACGCACAGAACCACCCTCGCCCTAAACCCTAAACCCCAAACCCTATACCCCATTGCAAACCCCAAACCCTAAACCATCAAGCCTGAGATTTGTTTGCGAAATAGTTTGGGCTGTCAGTGCTACGGCCGCTGCCGGACGCAGAACCGCCAACGGAAAGGCCACATCCGTCACCAGCGCCCCGCGACAGCCTGTGTGCTACAGCCATTCGGATCCTCCTCTCGGCTTGCCGCTCCTCCAGCGGGCACCGGGGCGGGCCACCTTTTTCGGGAAGTCCACGCACCCCATCATCGCCCGCTACAGATTCGGTGGGACTGAACTGGCCATCGAACTTTGCACACATAGAAGCAAACAGATTCCGTGGGACGCCATGGACATCGAACTGGTCGTCGAAATTTGCATACATAGAATCGAACAGATTCGGTGGGGCAGGCATGGACATCGAACTAGTCATGGAAGTTCGGATACACAGAAACAAGCAGATCGAATTTTGCATACCCAGCAGCAAACAGATTCGGTGGACAGGCCTGGACACATGCTGTGAATGACGTTCTGCAAAGCAATACATAGTTGTCAACTCGCTAATCTCGATCTGGTGCCATCAAGGTAATGCATGCTACAACAAGATGTGAATCTCTGACATTCTTAATACGTACCATGCAATGATGCATTCTGCAAATATCCGCTGTCTCCGTGTTTTTCAACACGAAGCACAGAGCTTGGCAAGTCTGTTCTGGTTGGTCGTCGACATCTCTGGCACTGCCTTGTGAGACGCACAGATACTCTGTCATCATGACCTGATCATCCTTTCTGATTCGCCATAGATCCGTTTTCGCCTCAGGCAGGATTGCTAACTGTATGAGTGCGGTTTCAATTTTTTATCAACGGTTGATGAAGGGTGGCGTCGATGTTAGCTTGTGTTAGAGGCCGTGCGTTTTGGCGTATTCGCAGACCGGGAGACCTTGCAGGGACAGGCAGCGAGACATCTGTTTCGCGGAGTCGTGCGTGAATGCACACGCCGGCATCGAACAGTGGGCAAACCACCCAAATCCTGTGGACGTAAGTACTCGGCGGGTATCTTACACCGGACGGAAAGCATACCTCTCCATGAGTCCTGAGATTGACAGCAGCCGCCCAAAACTGACATAGCATGAACAAAATGACTCGGGTAACGGCCATAATCCCCAACGTGAAACCCAGTCCTGGAGGAGCCAGCATCGCTCTGTGGCTCGTAGGAATTCGTGAAGGCTGCTCACGACCCCCTAAAAGCTGCGCACCACATATCAAGCGATTCTACGGTGTACGGCTTCGGGTTCAAAGTCTACAGTTGAGGGTTTTGACTTTAGGATTCAGGGCTCAGGGTTTGGCGTACGGCAGGAGGCGGGTCAAAAAGATGAGACCTCAAACAACACAAAAGACGTGCTCCGATTACACATCCGGAGCCCGCCCAACCAGAGAATCACACCCTAAAGCACGGCAACAAATCTTGCTACAGTGGCCTCAAGTGGCTCTGAGTCTGAGGTGGCTGTATCTTTTTGTGCTTGTGATGACTTGCGAGCTGTTTGCACCTATGTGCTTTATGTCATTCCGTAGCTTTATCTGCAAATATTCATAAACATAACATATCTTTTTGGACTTTAGCAGAGACAACCTACCCGGCACTGACTCCTCACGAACTCTGGTCTCTAACTTGGCAGCAGAAT
>CAJNDT010000292.1:0-130000 GCA_905221615.1 Symbiodinium sp. CCMP2592 | reverse complement strand
TAATCTCAAAGTTTTGGCATGGCGCACAAACGACGGGCTCCGGTGGAGTACCACTCTTCAACTTCTACTTAGTAATTCTTATTCTTGTTATTTGACTGGTTAGTTTTAATCTTATCCTTCGGCTTCGTCTTCTTCTACTGCTACTGCTGCAGTTGCTACTACTATTGCTATTACGAACGCCGCTGCTACTACCAAGACCACAACGATGATGACGACGACTACTACCGCTACTACCACCACCACCACCACCACCACGACTACTACACCTCCCGTGTCAACCCTAACGAGGAACTGCCGTCGTCATGGGGGCTTTAATCCAGACTAGTTTTGCAGGGGCAAGCAACGAAGTTTGAATATAAGTTCCACGTTTTGATTCCTGAATCCTGCAAATCCCACGCCCTGTTTTCCAGCACACCCTCAACCCTAACCCCAAGACCCTAAACTAGAACCCAGGACCCTAAGACCTAAATCTTAAACCCCAAAGCCCTAAACCCGGCACGCATGAAGACCCCGCCTGCTGCCGCAGCGCCGCCAGTCGTGACTCCTGAAGATGTAGGGTTTCGGGTTGTGGGTTTCCTGACGGTCCAAAGCAGCCAATAAATAGGTATGATAGCTGTGTAGATTACTATTTTGGGGAGTGCTTGATAAGTGCGAACTTGGACCTTTAGGGTTACTACATGTCAATGATGGTAAGAAGGAGCAGTCGTAGCACGATGATGACGATGATGATGAAGGCGGCGGTGATGATGATGGTGATCACAGTCACTGTCCCGCCACACACACCAAGATCAATAACATCAAAACCACCAACCCGAGCCGAGGAGAGCAACCACCGCCACCAACATCACCACCCCGTTCTACCACTGCCACTCTACAGCTACTTTACTGCTACTCTACTGCTGTTACTACTGCTGCTACTCGGGGCTTTAGGGTTGACTGCCTGTGGCTATGCCAGCAGATTGAGGGTTTAGGGTTCGGGGCTCGCTTTTCAAGCACATCCTGACTTGAGGGATGAGGTACTGGGTGTAAGCCGAGGGTTTCGTGTTAAGGGCTGATCGGGTTTCGCAATAGTTTCAGGGTTTAGGGATGTATGCTCTCGGGTCCCGGGCCCCCACCCCCGCCCCCCCCCGCCATGGTATCCCCCCCCCCCATGGTACCCCCCCCCCCCCCCGCAATGGTACCCCCCCCCCCGTGCTGCCTTGCTGCTGCACACCCACCCGCGCTGCCCCGCCCCCGGCCCGCACCTTGCCGCGGCTTGACCTTGTGCGCGGATCGGGAGTGTCGCACTATGCCCTGCCGTGTAGTTTCCAGCATCTGACATGAATTGCACTGCTGAATTATGAGAGTTGTATGGCGATGGTGATGGTGGCAGATATTCTTTTGAAGGTATTAATGATGAAGATGACGACGACAAGGATGATGTTGAGCATGGTCTGATTGTCGACTCATGTCCCGGTCTAGAGCAGCACAACATCATGAGCAGTATCACCGGTGCCACTGCAAGAGGGAAGACAAGGAGTAACACATAAGAACGTCGCGGCAAAAAAGAGTACCACCACAGGTCCCACACCACAGGGGGAGCGGGGGGCAAGGGGGGAGGATACCATGGGGTGGGGGGGGGGGGAGGTGTGGCAGCCCTGCATCATGTATGCCTTGAATCCGGAACCCAAGCCCTGCCCTGAACCCCCCAAACGACAAACCCTAAACTGCCTAAACTCTCACCCACCAAGGCAGCCTCATGGCTCAGGGCGCCACGGCGGTCTGCCAGCAGCGCTTCCTCTCTGCAAAGACTGATGAGAATCAGAGGAGAGGTCATCGCAGCTATCGCCCATAGTATATTATAGTGTACTATAGTGTGTTATAGTATACCACAGCACTTGCCATCTTAAGTCTGGTTCTTCATGTCGTTACGTTCATGTCGTTCATGTCCTAGAACCCTAGAAGTGCAACAGCTAAAGATGTTGAGCCTTGCTTGCCTGTTGGATTCGCCTTCCTGCTGTTGGGGACATGGTCCACCTTGGAGGCTTCAGGCCTCGGCATCCTCTGAGTTTGGTTTAGCGTTTAGGGTTGGGGGTTTTGGGGTTTAGGGTGTCAGTGCTCAGGGCATCTCCGTATCCTAAACCTGAAACCCCTTGCGACCTCCATGGCCATTTCCGCCCTTGCCGTAGTGATGGCCTGGCAGGACAATGCTACCAACGCCACTTCCATTATCGGCATACTGCCTCGACTGTCACTGTTGCTGCTGCTACGATCCTCACAATTCTCTCGATCCTCTTGCAACTCTCTCAAGTTGACTTCAGACGTACATCGTAGCTCCCTTTGCCTTAACGAAGTTTCTCCTCCGAAGGAGCTACAGTCTCGCTGAACTTCTGTCACTGCAACTGTCATGCCTTTTCAAACCACAACCAAGTGAAAACGCCTTACTACTGCCTCTGAGCCACACTCCCGTATCTGTAACATGGTAAGCAGCATGAATACAGAATACACACTCTTAATACCGCAACCATTAAGTCGTTGTGGCTCGAAGACTTCAATTCAATGGTCTTTTTTACTTACATGGGTGGTTGTCAAAATTAGGGTCCCTTTGTGGGTCCCTATTATAATACGGCACCTAATATTTAGGGTACCCAAAAAGGGGCCCCAATTTTGACAACCACCCACATGTTTCGCCCTACACCCTAAACCCTAAACCTTTTGAGCCCAGCAAAAGATATCATTCCTGGAGCACGGCCTGGCGTAAGGCGTTGTTCCCCAAGCTCCTGGCGCCCAACTCCTGGGGCATTGACGGCAAAATCTCAGGGTGAGCTGTGTCGGAGTTTAGGGGTTTAGGGTTTAGGATTTATGGTGTAGGTTCACGTTTCCTTAAACCCTAAACCCTAAAGTGCAGGTTTAGGGCTTTGGTTTCTCTGCTTTCGCACTGGCTCGGCCTCGAGGGATATGGCCGGGCACACGTTTTAGGGTTTAGGTCTTAGGGTTTAGGGTTTGGAGTTTAGGGTTTAGGGTTTAGGGCTTAGGGTTTAAGGTTTACTACACCTCTACTCGGAGATTGCCTAGTTGAGAAGTCCACACCCGAAAACGGGGATCTGATCCACACACCCTCAACCACAAAACCTTCAATCTCCATCCCTAAACCCTACTGCCTGAGCCCTCAACCCTGAGCCCCAAAAACCTTGAAATGAACCAAAATCCCCAAACCCTAAATGGGAGTTTCCGAAAACGGTACCTTGTATTTGGGGGGTCCTCATAATAAGGATCCTACTATTTAGGGTACTACATTAGGGTCCCCTATGTTCGGAAACTCCCAAATCTAAACCTGTAAATCCAAGCCCCTAAACCCCAACTCGAAACCACAACTCCTAAGACCCAGACCCTGGCCTGGCAGGCCGCTTGCACCTTCGCACGCTCGCCGCGTGCAGCCTCCGACGCGTTCCAGGCCTCCTCGTCGGCGTGTCTCTTCGTAAGGGGTTTTATGATGCGTATCTGGTAGTGCTAGTAGAAGTTGTTGTGCGGTTTACGCTAGGTTCATTAATTAAGGGGTATTGGGCTCTCTGGGTAACCACCATTTACACACCGCCTGTCGGAGTCGCTCGATGTCTGCTTCGATGAACCGCCGCTCGCCTTGGTAGCCAGGAAGCTGCGAAAAGTAATGTGTGGGGGGGGAGGGGAGGGCTAGGGCGTGGGTTCAGGGTTTGGGTTCAAGGTTCAGGGTTTAGGGTTTCGGGTTTGAGGTTTCGGGGTTCAGGGCGCAGGGTTTAGGCTGAGGATTTAGGGTTTAGGGGGCTGGAAAACGTGATGTCGCAGCGCTTCGTGGTCTTCATCATGACTACAATGACGATGCTGGCGACGTTGAGATCACCCCCGTTGGTCTGATGGTCTGAGGCGTTGAGTCACCATTAGATGCTCAACTCGTGGGTCTTGGGCTAGTGATTTCAGGGTTTTTGTTTAGGTTTGGGGTTCGTGATAAAGGACATGTGCAACGCCACTCGAGGCCTGCCAAGGTAACACCAAATCAAAGTTTGCTTGCCCAGGTGTAATGAAAGTAGGCTTCGCGACTTAGCGAAGTCGACAGTCTTCGAAGAGTAGAACAAACTCCTGAAAGCCTTGGCCAGACGACGCTACCAGTGAAGCTGGGGCAGGTGGGTGTAAATAGTAAAGTTCGCCATTAGAGCCACAGGGGCATGCTCGGTTGAACTCGATCCGTGCGCTAGCGTTTATAAAGGCCAAAGTTCACGTATGGTAGCATCCTCTGCCAGTCTTCTCGCCGAGGAGCCATCCGCTTGGGAAGTCAACTGCTTCAGCTGCACCTGGCCATCCACTGAGAGCAAGGGGTTTCGGCTGCAGCCTGTATGATCTCAGTCATGCCTAAAAAGATGCAAGCTTACACGGTCGTATCTACGCCCGCCCCTACGACTGTTCGAACAACATCGGAGTCTGTCTTGCGATGCCATGATCAGTTTGTTCACAGCATCTGGATTTGGCCATGAACTAAACTGGTGGATATACTCAGGTCTGGTTTCAGTTGAGGCAGAGGCTTGGGCATAGCTGTGCTGAGAAACGTTCTTGTCGAAAAATCGAAGCCCCAAACCCTGAACTGCCTCAAGACGAACTGTAAACGGAGGACATCTAAGCGTTGAAAATTCCTACCCCGAACACGGACGACTTTGGGATTCCTATGCAGGCAGCCTTAAACTAACCATAGGCTTTCGGGCCCTAAAATCCTCACCGCAAAACGACCGTGGACCCCCAACCCAAACTTGAAACCTAAACCCCAAACCCTCAGCCCTAGACCTTGAGCCCTAAACCCTGAACCTTAAACCCCAAGCCGTGAACCCTGAAGCCCTGAACCTACGCTCCGTCGAAACCGACCTCGTAGGCACCAGCGAAGCGCTCGGCAATCGCCTTTCACGAGGTTTCAGGGTTTCTTTGAGGCTTCGGCTCCAAAACCACTGTGATTTAGGGCTTTATGGTTTAAGGTTTAGGGCTTTATGGCTCCTAAACGCTGAACCCTAAACCCTAAACCCTAAACAGATTGATGGTGGTTCAGTTCAGACGATGGGCTCCTCAGAATGCTGCTGATCACCTCCCTCCTCCTCCCACTCAGCCGACTCCTCCTCCTCGCGCTGCTACTACCCAGAGAGCCCAATACCCCTTAATTGAGGAATATAGCTTAAATCATAGTACGAAGCCCTATATAATTTAAGCCATATTCCTTAATTAAGGGGTATTGGGCTCTGTGGGTACTGCTGCTCGTGCGTGGAAGGCTATTTAGGAGCCACGAGCCTGAAACCCCAAAAGAAGGCCACGCCTGCCGGACCTCATCCTCCTGACGCGCGGACGACGAGGGCAACATGGCTCTTCTAGCAGCGCTGGCCGTTGGGACTGGGGTGTAGGGTTTGGGGTAGGTTCTAGCAGGTTTAGGGACTTAAGATTTCAGGGTCTGGGTGGCGTTTCGGGATAGGTTCAGACTGTATCAGGACCTTGTACAGCCGTGCCCGGTTGGTAGATAAAGCTTCTAGGGTACCAATGCCGAAGGCGAGACTTGATGCACCTTCTGTCAGGTGTAGCTGCTGTTGAGCCAGGAGTCACGTATGCCCGGAAGCACCAACGCCCTCACCCGGACTTCTGATGCAAAGCCCGGTGCGGAACTCATCCAATCCCCCAAAATGGCTGGGAGGCCCAGAGAACCCCAAACCCCAACTGCCGAAAACCCCAAGTTTCAATCCAAAGCGGAGCCGCTTCATGCCAGAACCCCTCAATGCAGGCTTAACTTGCTCCCGAAGCCCCGAAACCTAAGTCGGAAAACCCTACAAGTTGCCCGGCAACCCTGCTGAACCCCCTACACCCCAACACCTGGAGCCCTAGAAGCCGAAAGCCCTGAAGCCCTAACTGGGCCTAAACCCCTCAATCCGTACAACCTAACCAGAAAGCTAAGCCCCGAAACCCCGAAACCACAAAAACCTGAAACCCCAAAGCACCAAAACCCCAAATTTTATTGAAACCCTTAAACTCCAAAATCCCCGAAGCCCCTAAACCCTTAACCCCGAAATCGCTTAAACCCTTCAAACATCCCCATAGATTTCTTAAAAAAAAACCCTTAAAGGGACCCCTTATAGAGCCGAATCCGCCTCCCGAATAGGCCCCTGAAGCCCGGCTCCCCAAGCGCCCCGGCGGAGTGTGTCCGCCAGCTCTAAGGCTTTGCCCCAAGATGAGCCCAGACCTCTCGCAAGAGGCTTCAAGGGAACTCCTTGCAGGGTTCCTATAAAGGGATCCTTGTAGGCTTCCTGTGAGGGTTCCTTTTAAGGTATCCTTTAAGGTTTTCTACAAGGGTTTCTTCTATGAGGGTTTAGGTTTTATGGTAGAACCGTAAGAGGCTGAAGGGGGCTTTCTTGAATCTATAAGGGTTCCTTTTTGGGGAGATGAGATCAGAGATCCTTCGATGTCCTTAAGGGGTTTTAGGGTTTGAGGAGGCCAGGCCGACCATCAGAGTCGTCAAGGGTTCCTTCAAGTGGATTGAGGATTTGGGTTTAGGATTTGGGGTTGAGGGTTTGGGGCTTGGGGTTTAAAGTTTAGGGGGTGTTGTTGGTTGAGAGGTCTTTTGCGCCGGCACGAAGGTTCGGCCTGCGCAAGCCTCATTTAAGGCGAGCGGATTCAGCCCCCCCCTTTCACAACTCCACTTGCAGGGAGCAAAAGCTACTTAAAAGGCTTAGGATTTGGGGCTTATGGTTCAGGGTTGAGGTTGAGGAATAACGGTTTAGGATTTACGGTAACGGCTTTTTGAAGATTCTCCGTTTTCAAGGCCTTCGTCACAGACTTCTTGAGTCTTTGGGCATACAAGCTGGTGCATTAGGGTTCGGGGTCTTGGTTTAGGCTTTTGCGCTTTGGGTAGTTTTGGGTACAGGTTTTAAGTTTTAAGCTTTAGGGTTCGGGGCTTTGGAGTTTGCTGGGTTGGGTTGGGCCCGAAAATTTCAAAACTTCGTGAAGCGGGGCTCTATAGGGTTCGCTTTATGCCTTTGAGTGGTCTAAGCGATAAGAACAAGCGATATTGTGTAGCCTGCCGGTGACGTTAGTGATGATATCATCCTTGGTGGTAGTGCAAACAGTCGCAGTGATACTGCCCTCCTCAGACAACAGCCTTCTACGTGGAGGCCCAGGGACTATCCAAGTAGGAGATAAGTAGAGCTATAAGTACCCTAAATCTAAATGGAGTTGACCCAATGATAACCCTACATATAAGCGCACAAACTTACGAATCTCGACTCTCAAGGCCCACACACTCATCGTCCTGGCGCTGCGCCCGCAAAGTTCCCTCTGAGCCTCGAGCCGAAGGCGGTCATGGCCGCCATTGAAGCATTGAGGTTCTCAGGTCCTGCGGGTTTAGGGTTTTGGGTGCATGGATGGATGGATGGAGGGAGGGAGGGACTGAGGGATACTGCAGCACCGGAGTTTTGCACCAAAGTAAAGCAAAGACGCCAAGTTGAGTGCAGGGCTTCCATCTGTCATATGATGGCAAGAAGGCAACCAAGCAAAACAGAAAAGCTCCAATGCGAAAACATGTCTCTGCCCGAAATGTCGCAATACCCATTTCCGATGCAAACGGAAACTGAGGGGAAAAATCCATCCAACACCCGGCAGCACAACCGTCGTTGAGGGCAGAATCCGGCCATACGGATTCTGATGTTTAGGGTCTAGGGTCTAGGGTGCAGGGTTTAAGGTTTAGGATATATTCTGTGCAGTTTTATTGTGCACGACTTACTAGTGCCGTTTGTCACTGTAGGGTGTTCTTTAACACTCCATGCTACTGCAAAGCATGACCACTCACTGTATGTTGTCTCCGGTTCCCTCCATTGCGACATGGTGGTCCATGCAGTTCATGCCACTAGATTCTAGATCGCTACTTCTGGTCAACGTCTGCAAGATCGCATAGCACATGGGGGAAGTCATTTCGGGTCTTTTGCTGAGTGTCCTTACGGTGAGGATCCTACTTCTTAGGGTCTATATCGGAAGCACTTATGTGTGCATTGCATTTGCATTCTGGTGCTGCGATCGCTTACCATGTTTACAGACAAATAGGTGCGTAGAGAGACGTGCTCCCACACATCCATGCTGTGCATAAGCATAGTCGCATACAGTTTATCACATACTGTATGCTACGATCCTTATGCACAAAATGCATGCCTCTCGGTATCAACGTCTGTTCCTGCAAATGCGATTGCTTCATTGTTGGGTCCGAGGATACCCCACAGAGTATACATACTGTCTTCTGGCAGAGAATAAGCAGCTCGTCACAACCAACCGTAGCGGCCTGCACATGGGTAGTTCTCTAAATTAAGGCCCCTTTTTAGGTCCCAACATAGCACGGCACCCTAATACAAAGGAGCCTAAAAGGTGCCCGCTCTAATTTAGAGAACTGCCATGCGTGCTTTAACTCCCCAAGCTCTATCCGAGAGACTTCTCCGGCTAGGAGCCGTAAACCCCGAGCCCTTAACTCTAACCCGAAGCCGAACCCCAAAAACTGATGTCGACCCCAGAGATCGCAAGGTTCGGATAGGTTTTAGGGATTAGGGTTTAGGGAGATCTCTGGGCTTGGATCAGTCCTCCTCCAGGAAAGTCATCGAAGAGTTCCAGTGCCAGGTCCCATTGCGCGGATTTCACGCAAGCGTGCATGGCGCAGCTAAAGCCTGCCAAGCCACGAATTGCAGATCCGACGGTTGATGATATAGATCCTGCATGACCTGAAGGACTCTATACTGTGGCTATTATGGTATATTCCTTATTATCGGTATTGCAGGGTTTATATCCATAAACCCAAAACCCTAAACCCCCTATAGATCCCTTAAAGGAACCCCTTAAAGGTACCCTTATAGATCCCTTTAAGGCAACCGCAGGGTTCATATCATCAACTAAACCCCAAACTGTTGGCCTAAATACTCAAACCATAATACTGCCTTATCATATACATATATATATATATATGTATATATATATATATACATATATATATACATATATTTGGACTTTGGGTGCGGTCAGAGTACGACGCTGCTTAATTAGGGTGCATACAAGCCCGCATCGCACGGAACGGGATGCTCAGTGGGCATTGCCAGAAGCTAGGCGCAGCATGGAGCTGTGGCTTGTGCCCTTCAAGGGTGGCCACCCAAGCTCGCTGCAGCTCCTGGGGAACGAAGGACCAGAGTCTGGTGCTCACGGCCAAGTCATCAATACTGCAACTGCCCTGGTGCCACTTGGCTTCCCAGTCACAGGGCAGGTGGATTTGCAGCATCTCAGGGGTCCCGTGAGTAGGGACAGAGGCTAAAAGCTGTGTCCAGTCGAAGTCCTCAAGGGTGCACTCCGCGAAGCTCGTGGTGGTCGCCTCCTGCTGAATCGTATTCGATGGTAGGAGCGGCCACGGGGTGTTCAGCAGGTCATCGAGAACACAGGTGACATTCTGGAGGTCACCGGGGGTCCAAGTGCCGTCGAGGAGCTCGGTCGTGACCTCGTTGATCTCGTCGCGAATCTTCACCAAGATGTATTGGATCTCCTCCGGGTAGAGGAGGGGCTGCGATGCCAATGAAGCGCGAATGGCAATAGTGAGCTTCGCCTGGGTCTCAGGGAGGCCGCCATCAAGCAGTAGATCACAAAGGGATGCATGTGCTTGTCGGACAGGTTCGGCCTCGGTCTCTAGTTGACCCGGTGCAGTAGGCTCGCATCGGTGGTAGGAGGGGGCGAGTTTGTCCCTGTCCTGGTCCTTGGTCCTCCAACCACGGCTGCCGATACCCGGATGGATCTTTTGCGTCACTATACCCTGTGACCTGAGCGAGGCGGTACACTGAGGAGAGTCGCGGAGGTGGACCAGTAGTCTATGTAGATGCCAGAACTCCTTTCCGCACGCAGTACACATGGTGCCCTGGGCCACCGTCCGGTAGAGCGCGACCCTGCCATGGGTCTTGCGAAAGTGGGCACCAAGGCCTGCCCGGGTTTTGAAAGCCCGGCTGCACATCCTACAACCCCACGTTGTCGGAGTGGGGGAGGAGTAAGGCAGCTGGTCACGGGTCTTCTGAGCCAAGGCCCAAAGAGTGAGCTTCAGGGACTGTTCTTTGACATAGTCCCGCATCGCCTCTGCAAGACGGCGTTTGACCTGCCGCTTGAACCAAAGAGTGGAGGTTCGAAGCATTGCAAGCCACTCAGGCCAGCTGGAGGCGTTTTGCGGTGGCCATCGATCGCCGTCATCGCCAACCAACCAAGCGATGTCTTCGCGAAGCTGTGTGAGCCAGGTCTGCTCAGCTTGTAGCATGGCCCACAACTCTGGTGGCCCTGCCTTGGCGATGGAGCAGAGGAGGCTGAGCCGTGCCCGCCTGGCAAGGTGCTCGAGTGGTGGAGCATTGGCAGCAAGGTGAACAGCCGGAAGGGGCAGGTGGAAGGATTCGTCACCTCCCCACTGCTTGACAAAGAGTCGTCGTAGGAGACGGGAGTAGCCTTCGCTCAGGGCGGCCCAGGCCGGACCGTGACCCAGCATGAGCCCCAAGTTGAAGTAAACCGGATCGATGGCAGCCTTGAACAATGCCGTCCGGGTTGTCATGGGCAGGCGGGGGTTCAAGTACAGGAGCTTTTTGCCGGCCTCGTAGGCCGACCCCGCTATGGCTGTTCGTCGGCGGGCTTCCGCCATCAAAGTCGGTTCACCATCAAGTAGTCCACCAAGATGCTTGTAGTGGTTGGAGATGGGGACCGAAACCCCGAGCTGCGGGAGCTCAAGGGTTGTTCCGCCGGCACTGAAGTGAGCTCGCCGGGCAGCTCGGCTTCCCTTGCCACGCAAGGTTAGCATGATCGCCGATTTCCCAGGTCGGAGATTCGGCTTGAGACCGTGCTGCCAGCAGAACTCAATGATGAGCGCACAGAGGCGCTTGGTTTTCTTGACGAGCTGATCTGGCACAGCATGAGCCAGTGGCCAAGCACTGTCGTCGGCCCATGTGGCGTCCGATGCCACTGCATGGAAGCCCGAGTGGACCTGAGAGAAAGGTCCAGCCGCCATGTCGACCGGAAGGTGTTCGATGAGCTCCTCGGCGATGGCGTGCTCGGTCACCTTGGCCGGGAGCCTAGAGTATACCCATCCAAAAACGATGTCGCTCCATGACTCACCCGGTCGAGATCCAGCAGCTGTCTGGGTGAGGGTGACTCCGTCCGGGTACATTGTGGAAAACCAGGCCCTGGCGTGGAAATCCTTGAGGCAGTGCCGCATGACACCGGTGAGGCCCGCTTCGGCTGCCATGCCCCCATGGAGGACCTGCTCCATCATCTCAGCCACATCGGATGGCTCAAGTCCGAAGTGCTGGAAGACACGGATGACGGAGTCGTCGTTGTCGAGGTTGCCGAAAGCCAGCTGCCGGGTGACCCTGTAGTAGGCCGATTCAGTGTCCAAATAGAAGGTTGCGACGGACTGTTTGCTTGCACGGCCTCGGCGATGGTGTGCCAAGATGTACAAGGCGGGTAGGGTGACCGGGCAGTGTCGGCGGGCTCCCATGTGAAAGTTGTGGAGGGAGCCGTTGATGATGTCTTGCGCTTTCGTACGGTAGGCCTTGTGAAAACATTTTCCTACCGCCGAGGACACAAATAGAGAGCGATAGGACTGGGGGTCCCAGCTGCATCCACTTCTCTTGTAGGCCTCAAACAAGATGCCGCCACGCCAGTGAACTGGCTGGCACATGTGTGCTGTTGCCTTAGTGAAGACGGAGAAGCTTCGCAAAGGAGCCGGGGGCAGCTAACATCATCTCACCACAGATATTGTCCAAACCAGGCGACTTCTTGCGGGGTGCCTGTCGCACCGCGTTTTCGATGTCGTTCAGGGACAAGAAGTCATTGATGGCCCAATTAACCGTGGTGTCGAGGTAGGGTGGCGTGCAGTGCTGTCGGAGGTAATCCTCTGTGGAGAGCTGCACCCCTAGCTCCTGCTGCCCGAAGTGAGACATCCAGAGGGCGTCTCTGTTGGCTCGAGAAGTCGCTGGGAGGCCAGTGGACATGACCAACTGCGGAAGTGGCCGGGCCACCGGTCGAGCTTGGCCCCACCGACTCCAGCTGCCTTAACTTGACGGAGCAGTGCTCCTGGTGGTTGGCCGGGATCGCCCGCCAGGGACTTCAGGAAGGTGTTCTTGCACTGAAGGATGCCGGTCTTGATGCGATGGGTGGCGAAGGTGACTGCCGCAGCGGTCAGCTGGTACAGTATTCCGTGCCGTGCAACAAGCTGTTGCACCGAGTGGTCGGCATCGTGACGCCACTGAAGAAACGCTCGAAGCAGGAGGGTCCTCCACAGGTCTTTGCGAGATCGCGTCTTGTACTTCAGGAGCTGTTTGCAGTCCCTGAGGGTCCAGACGTCCTGGGAGATGTAGCTCGCGCGCGGTCGGTGAGTCGGCAGGGCGAAGTGTTTTCGCATGATGCCGAGGATGTGCTCCTTGACGGCCTGGTAGTGTTCATCGGGGTGGCTCGCCCAGGACGGGTGTTGGAAGAGATCGAGCTCCGCCGCGAAGAGCTCTCGGCCCTCCTGTGTGAGCAGCTTGGCGGTGTCAAACTTCTCCCTCCTGAGGCGGGGCCGATCATGCCGAGGGACAACCGAAGCGCGAAGAGCAAGAAGGACCGGCCAATGGTCGTCGTGAGCCGCTCCTGTGTCGAACATTGTAGGGACACAGCTGACCACATCCGAGGGCATGGCAGTGCCTCCTATCGCTATGTAGTCAACGACAAGACAGGACAGCTTGTGGTCGTTAAGGATTGTCGCCAAGTCCTGGAGGAAGGTCTTGGCCTCGGGGAGCTTTGCCTCATGTGGGCAGTGACCAGAAATGATCACGAAGCGGTGCCCGCTTTTTGTAATTTGTAGGGCCAGCATGCGGTTGCTCTGGGCCAACAGGTGGATATCCGCCTCTTCGACCGTGCATGGAGCATCACCAAAGTGGCCGATGCCACGGGTCCTGCTCAGCCATACGGACACTCCCCAGTGACGGTCCGAATTGGTGGAGAGCCGCAGGAAACGGGCCGTCTGACATAGCCCTCCCTGGGACTTTGTTTCCTGGAACATGGCTATGTTCACCCCCATCTTGTCTAATTGGTCCTCGAAGTAGCGCTCTTTGCCTCCAAGCCCTTGTGCGTTCAGCGAGAAGAGGACGGTCCGGATCTCAGTTGCGGATGTGCTGGTCGAGGTATGGCGGGTGACAGGGATCAGGTCGGTGGGCTGCAAGGGTGAGGGGCCGAAGTCCTCCTGCATTTGCCATTGTAGCCCATGAAGATTGATGGGCAAGACGCCTGTCCAGGTTGTGTCAACCGAGGCCGCTAGCCAGGACAAGTCGCTGTGTTGGGCGAGTCGGCATACCTCTGGTGGGGGCCTTGGTATGTCATCGTTGCCCCGGGCGACTTCCTTTGCGATGACGTCGACCAGCTCGTTGTAGGGTTCTCCTTGGTGAGCCCGTACATGCGAAAACCGTGGCGTTTGGCCAAGGGCGACAGCAGCGAAGTGCTGAAGTGCCCTGAGGGTTGGCGCCATGCCATTGGTAGCGGAGGCCGAGCCGTCAGCGGCTAGTCCGGCCGCTAAACAGTCAAAGTGGACAGTGATGCTGCTGAAGTTGATAAAGTTGCGGCTCTGCACCAACCAAAGAAGGGCAACGATCAAACCAACCTGTTCGTTGAAGAGAGGTGGGGAGCAGGTCGTAGTCCAGGGCGAGGTAGCATTGCCCTGGGTGCCGTCACCAAGGAGTCCGAAGATAGCCCATTGGCCTTGGTGCTCAAGCAGGGCGGCCATCGCGTATCCTCCCAATCGTTGGTGGGGGTCATACGAGCCGTCCGTGTAATGTCGTCGAGGGATGCCAACAGCGCAGCCCAGTGTGCCATTTCTTGCATGGCTCGGATCGTAACCTCCTTGAGGGGAAGTCGGGCCGTGTCAAACTGGAGCCAGGTGGGCGCCCATGTCCTTGTGAGTTGACCGGCTAGTGGTGGCAGATGCGGCAGCTTGACATTCTCCTGGTCGAGGTTAAAGACCGGTGGTGCCAGGTATGATGCCAGGCGGAGCTCGAAGGCATCAGCCGGGTCTCGGCGAGGGCTGCGGCTGCGGGGGCGGTTGACTGGCTCTGGTCGAGGAGGTCCGAATGGTCCCGGGCCAGGTGGCGGTGAAGGAGGGGTGTGCGGCAGATTGTCTGTTCCTTCGGACGAGGAGTCGAAGTTCCCTGAGGAGGGCTCAGAGGTTGGAGTTAGTTCTTCCGTGAGGCGAAGGTAGACCTCGATGAGGTCCCCATCACGGATCTTGATCCACCCATCAGTCCCCTCCTTCTTGCCTCCCTTAACCACCAGGGAAAAACCGTCGACGTACTCGATGTTCATCTGGGCCAAGCAATCGCCAGGGTGGAAAAACCGGCCTTCGATAGCAACCCATCGCGGCCACAATCCAATACCACGGAGGTCAAGATGTACGACATTGTAATCTTGCTTTGGGTGGGCCTGCTCATCGATGACAGCGATGAGGCTATGGACCCTGTGTCCTCGCCAGTACAAGGCTTCGGGCCGTTGTGTGGGTGCCCGCAGCCAGATGTCATCAAGTTGCCGGGCAAAAGCTGTCGCTGCAACCAAATCAGGTGTCGGTTGATGGGGACCGGTGACCCTATGCAGGTGGTACATGTCCTCGTACTGGAAGAAGATGTGTTTGCCCGGTTGGTGCGCGAGGTGGTCGGTGTCGGGCTGCCAGAGCTCGGGTCGGTCAAGGCGGGCTTCAATCTCGGTTGCCCAGTGTATAGGCTGGTTGGCATGGAGAACTTCATCCGCAAATCGAATCACAGAGGCTACTGCACACACCACTCTTTTCACTTCGCCAGTGCCGTCCCAGTCTGTAGAACCCGTTACTACGGGAAATGCTTTGGTAAAACATCCGGATGAATGGGGCTAGCAAAACCCGGGTCAACTCCGGGTTGCAAGCCCCACCCCGAACCAACACGGTTCGATATCCCCTCCGAATGCAGTCGAGAACACTCTCGCTGCCCACCCTAAGAGAGAGGATAGCCCCACGGGGGATCGTCTCAGTAAACGGGAGGGAGGGCGGGCAACAAATCCTGCCTTTTTGGCTCAACTGCCAAGGCTTGAACCAAAAGGCATGATATCGATCGCAGATGATACATGTGCACCCAAGCCTGCCAAACTCTACACATGGTATACATCCGCAAATCGAATCACAGAGGCTACTGCACACACACCACTCTTTTCACTTCGCCAGTGCCGTCCCAGTCTGTAGAACCCGTTACTACGGGAAATGCTTTGGTAAAACATCCGGATGAATGGGGCTAGCAAAACCCGGGTCAACTCCGGGTTGCAAGCCCCACCCCGAACCAACACGGTTCGATATCCCAATGCACTGATCCCAAAGCACTTCTACAGAAACTGAAACACCAGCATGGCCGGCACCAGAGGCAGAGACCACACCTCGGTAGGAAAAAGAGCGTGGTGGAGGCAGAAGCCGCGAGAAGCAGCCCACGGGTCCGACGCACCCAATCGACTGATCGAGTCGGACCAGTTGGACTTACTGGGTACCCACTCCCAGTATACCCAAACTTGAAGAGAGAAGAGGGCCACATGAATGAGGTGTGCCAGCCGCTCGAGGTCGGGAGAATCGGAACGCCCTCGAATGAGTGCCATAAGCGCGGCTACGTTGTCAATATACCATGTGCCACGACGAGAACGAAAAGTAGAAGCCCGAGCTGTAAGGGCGAAGAGGACCATTGAAAGCTCGAGCTGCACGATTTTAACCTCCCCCGGGAGAAAGGCATCATATGTATGCCGATCGACCTGTGCCACGAAGGCTTCGCGGCCGGGCTCGCTGCCCGGCCAGAGCAACAGGAAACCGCCTGTGCCCTTGCGCGGTTCGTCCTCCGCGGCGTCGCTAGCTGCGACGAATCGGGCACAGGGGGAGGGTAGCACCTCCACGGACCGACGCGGTCGCAGTGCCAAGATGGCTCGGATAACCTCGAATGACGAGCGGATAGCTGGGGTCAACTCTCTCGAGCTGCCTCGTACTGGCGTTCCTTGAGGGCGCCGATGCCCCCTGTGCCAATCCGGCCATACACCCCCTGTTCGAGAAAATTGAGCATGCCATACAGCTTCGACGCCAAGCCTGGGGGCAGGGAGTTATCCTGCTCAGCCTGCAACAAAAGGCCCTCGACCTTGGCTTGGAGCCTGGACCGGACCCAGAACCTAACGACGTGGTGACACCCCACATCGCGGAAGTCCCACTCCAGCCCGAGAAAGTCGCCGACTGTGCTCATCGGCTGTCGCTTTGCCTCCGCGAAGGGGGAGCCCAAAAGTTTGTTGACCTCGGAGAAGGCGAACTGGGCTGAGCCCTTCGCAGAAGCGGGGTCGGTAAGGTGCGCATCGTCGAAATACATTGAGACCAGGACACAGACGAGCCGGCGGCCCACCGCCTCGGAGAAACGGCTGAGCCGATTGAAGCTGGTCACTGCCAAAGGGAGCCCAAAGAGGAGACCGGAATATACCTGGTACGCCGGCTGGGCCCAATCCTTATGGTACCATACCACCACGCAGGCCCTGGACTGGTCCTCGTCCATAGGGCAATGATTAATGGCGATAGGCGTCCGGCCAGTCTTCGCCGCCGCCTTCCCACTGGTCTTCCTCCAGCAGGCGGCGGGCGACCGCCGGGCTGGCGCATCGCATTGCCAAGGAGACATGCTGGGCCGGGCGGAGGGCTGAGCACAACACCAACTTGTTAGAGTCAGAGCTCAACTCGCTCTGGCCTCCATGGTCCGCGTTGTCGATCACCCTCTGCTTCCCGGAAGCCTGAGAGATCACGCACCTCGGTATCAAACGAATCGGTTTGCCCTTGGTGTGGCGAAGAAGCTCCGACCAGGACAACGGTGCCGAACAAAACCCCGCTTCGAAGTCCTTGGTAGATTGCTCCAACAGAAAGTCATCGTGTGGGCCAGGCCGAATAGATCCTTGGACAGCTTTGTTGTGGGATTCCACGTTCTCGAAAAGACGATGGAGAGGGATTGTGTCAAAGCCCTGCTGCGGGAAGACTCCGCAGAGGAGAGAGGTACCGACCGCGGGCATGCCGAACAAAAGGTGTGAAGGGAGAGTGGTGTCCGGCCAAGACAACAGAACAACAAAGAGACTGAGCAAGCCCAGGTCCCGCTGGGCCGTGACCTTCCGGACCGCCGGAGTCTGGAGCTTACGCAGGTGGTCCCCCACATGGCTCCAACGGCGCTTCAACTCCCGAAGCGGGCCGACACACTCGCGCCTCAACTCGCGAAGGCGGCCAAGAGACCCGACAGTCATCGCTGCCGCAAAATGGAGGTCTTGGTCCAAGACCGGAGGGTGTTCAGTAGGCAAGGGGTCGTCCCCCCTAGCCAAAGCCTGCCGGAAGTGCTCATCCGGGGACAGGCTGAAGGGGAGGAGGGGGGGAAGCGCCGCCCTCCCCGAAAGCGCCCCCGCTTGCTGACCCTCCGCTGTGCGCTGCATCAACCTGCAGGCGGGGTCAGAAAGAGAAGGGCCCAACGCGCCATCCCAGCGAAGCCCTTGTTCCCGCAACCACTGGGGGAAAAGAGTGAAAGGAGGACTGTTCACCAGGTCCTCGATGAAAGGAAAGACGAAGCCACGGAAGGCCGAGGAAGGGAACAGGCTGCGGAAAGCCGTGATGACGGACTCCTGCGGGGAGTAGGGAATAACGTGGGCGACAGAGGCTGGTATCTGGGTGAAGGCGGCCCACGCGGCACTCCATGCCGGGGCTGGCATACCCTGCCAGCTGCCTCCACTCCGGCTCGAGGCCAATTGGTACCACACCAGGCCTGCCAGGACATCCCTTTCACACAAAGAGCCCAAGGGGCCAAGGGGCAATCGCAGACAAGGGTCGCGCCCTGCAAGTCGGGGAGAGAAGTCCAGAAATTACAAATGATGTGCTCGACAAAGAGATGCATCCACTCGGACGGGGAGCAGTCGTGCCCTGGAGTGTACGGGGAACACCATTTGGTAACTGGCAGCCTGTGTGAATGGTGCCCGCGCCCCACGTACACATGCCCTGGCAGCAAGGACCGGTCGTGTAACTCGACCTCGCCCACGGCTCGCCCAAGCGGGACCAGGCGGTCCATTTCCGGATCATGTGGGCGTAGGCCCAGGAATACAGCCATGGGCTCCACTGCCCAGTCGGCGCGCGATCGGGGGTTAACGTCCACCCAATGCTCGCGCCGACCCACCGGCTCCACCAATGGCCATCGATGGACCCGGAGCTTCGCTCGTCCACACCTAGCAGCCCAGACTGCCACGGAAAAGGCGAAGCAGGCCGTGGGAACGGGCGGAGACCCTCGCGACCCCTCCCCCCAGGGGTCACTCCCCTGAGGCGGGTGGCGGTGGTGGCACCGAACCGAAGGCCATTGCTGGATCTCAGCCACGTTGTGTCGAAGGAGTCTAGTATGCCTGTGCACGTCGAGAAAGACGCAGGAGTCATACCAGAGATCGAGCCAAACTGCTGAAGGACTGCTGGCCGAGCCTGTTTCTGGAGGAACCCCCTCCTGAACAACGGCAGCCCCCCTGGAGGCACAGCCTTGCAACAGCTGCTCGAAAGAGTCCGGCGAGATAGGCGGAGGCGCGGCCAGCCCCGTCCAAATGCAATCGGCCTCTTGGGTCAAGCGATCGGCGGCCAAGACTTTCCAACCGCAGCACTGAAAAGCCCGGCCCAGAGTGATGTCTTCGCGGTGAAGCATCACCAGGCAAGGGGTCAACTCCCCTGCGAAGGGGGAGTCCGCGACCCCGGGCTCAGCATCCCCCACTGCTGGGCCAGGGCCCCATCACGAACTCCTCGCTTTCGCCTTGGCCTTGCACTTCGCTGCCCCATGGTTGGGCGCACCACAGACGCGCTCGGCCCGAAGAACCACGGCGCAGCGATGGGCCCCATTCGGGCACGGAGGTGCGTGCTTGCAGGACCCTTTCTGGTGTCACCGCAAAGCTTGGTGCCATCTTTCATCACACGGGCTGTGGGCTTACCTCCCACCATGGGGCCCGGGACGAACAAGGAAGACTTGGTTGGCTCAGAGATCACTGGCTGGGGCTTCGGAGCGACTGGCCCTACCTCCGGCAGCGCTGGCGCCAACCAGTGGGCGTCGCGTGCTTCCATAACCTCTTTAATAACTGCTCCGAGCGTCCGGGTCCCCTCCCGGAACCGCGAGACCCACTCAGCTCGCTCCTCGGCATCCCGATGCTGAAGCCAGCTCAGCCGCTGCGCGGGAGCGACTTGCATGGCGGCCTTACGGGCCCGGTAGTAGTATGCCAGCACACAATCCAAAGGCACCTCGACGAACTGGCAAGAGTTGGCGCCCAGCGCTTTCTCTCCCGCCGGGTCCACTCCCGCGATCACCTGCACCCCGTTGAGCGCGTATGCGATCATAAGCGTGTGGAGCTTGTGAAGATATGTGTCCACATCCCGAGCGACGACCTCGTCGACTTCAGGCTCATCGGTATAGAGGCCATCAGCCAGCTTGCGCCGCTTTTGTGAGGTGCCTAACTGGAATTGTAGGGATCGCACTCGCCATACGTCATATATACAAAGCATCCTTTTGGAAAGTTCCCGAGAGATGCGGGAGACTGTTGCGTCGGAGGGTTGCACTTCGGCAGGAAAGCGCAACTTGTAGCGAATCCAAAAGGCTTCCTTCAGCGTGCGAAGTTCGGAGTCTGCCAAAATCGAGTCGAGGTCGGCCAAGGCAACCTTAGAACGGTCTTGCTCCGCCTGGGTGTAGTATGTGCATGTTGCCTTCCACGCCCTACGAAGGCGGGCGGTCTGCAACATAGTGGCGTCCCCTAGCCCCAACTTCCCCACCCAGGTACCTATCGCCGCCTCGTTCTCGAATAAGAAGCGAAACTCCTCGAGGTGGCGAATCCCAGTGCCGAGCACTTCTGCGACCACCTTGGCGTCCAAACCGAAATTCATCTGCAGGCTATCCATGCTCGCCTTAATGTCCTGCTCCACTCGAGGGACAAGCGAAACTGACGACATGGGGCCTACGTCGAGGTTGATTTTTGGAAGAGCCTGCACGAGGGTCAAACTCCCAGCCTATCGCCAGACTCCGCGATCCCCTCGGTCAGCTCCGAGGTTGCGGTACCTTCGAGCAAGGCGAGGACCAACTGACCGGACCGAGAAGAAGAGAGAGAGAGGGGAAAGAGAGAGCAGCGAGCAGCAAGCAGGGAAAAGAGGGTGGGGGCTAGGGACAAGGTGCAGGCACTCAGTCACGACTGCATCACCACAGCCACTGCTCCTACACTCCGCGCCCGCAACCCTCTTTTTCTCGCTCCTCTTGCTAAGATACGGTACCAGCCACGGCGGGCACACGGGCTCTTATGCGGCACCCGCAAAATAGATTTGCTGGTGGCGAACTGGTCGACTTCGAATTACCGGCATATCGTGGCGAAAGCCTCGCTTCGTCGAGGTGCCTATACCGGAAAATACTTGGAGGATGCTCGTGAAAAGCAGCCCTCGCAGATGGGTCGCTCCCATCCGATGGCCTCTAGCTTGCTAGTCGTGCGCTGCGGGTTGGCCAACCGGCGCCTCTCAATACCCTGCTTGTGCTTGCAGATAGGAACGCCTTCCTCCGGGGACTCGAGGTGGAGGTGCGAGCTCGCAGTGGCGATATATCTGCGTGGCTGCACAGGTGTTGGGGGGACACGTGTGTTACGCACGGCCCCGGCCAACCACGAACCCAGGCTGCGGTCTTGCTGGATAGCGCGATCCACCTCGATCTGTCTCACCCTCAGGATCGCCTGGTTCGCCTCCTCCTGGGTCTCGCCTGCCAACACCGCCCGGCATGCGACGCCGGTAGTCGCGGCTCTGTGCCGGCCCGCCATACAGTGGAGTAATACATTGTGGCCCGCCAAGAGCGTGCGTGCGATTGCACTGAAGATGCGGAGCCACTCTTCCTCCCGGGACTGCCTGGCCGAGACGTTGAACAGCAGGTTCCGGCTGCACAGGGCTATGCCGCCCCGTTGTTCCGGGGTTCGATCCATACAAGTAATCTGCAAATGGATCGTCGGAATTGGCCACTGGTTTCCCGCAGCGGCAAGCCGGACAGGAAAAGACGCCCTCCTGCCGGCGATTCCCAAATACAGGTAGGGCGCTGGACTGGGCGCCTGCCCGCCAAATTGTCGAAGACCGCCTGGTTCTCAGCGTCTGTGGGGTCCGGAATGGCAAAGTAAAACCCCTGCCGTAGGCGGCGCTGCTTGCCCTTGTTGCAGAAGGCATGCACGGTCGACCCCGTGATGCGCAGGACCTCGCTCCTGCGAAGGTGGGCATACCGCATGCAGCTGGAGGCCTGCATCCATTGCCCCAGCATCGCAGTCCACCGAGGGTCGCCCATAATGCACCGGTCCTCAATAACCTTCTCCAGGTGGACCAGCATCGGCGGTTCGGCCAATGTGGCCTGCCGCTCGTCCCCAGGCTTCCGGCGCTGGTCGGTCCGGGGTGCATCCGGAATCTTCCAGGCGAGCTCAGCTTGCTTGGCAGCCCACCGCAAGCCCGCCACGGCACGATGAGGAGCGGTTGAGTTGAATATAAAGGCGTCCAGGTCCAGGGTGTCCACCTCTTCCAGCCCGTCTCTGCCCCGGGCAACCTGGAAATGCTGAAGCTCGCGGAGGGAAACCACGGCCTTCTTGATCGTGGCCACTTCCGCTTCGCTGCACACTTTGGCAGCACGGCGCCTCACAAAGTTCTCCCACTCAGCTTGGCGTCCCGCGTTGAGCTCACCGCTCGGGCGCTGAACCTTGGCATCTACCCAAAGGTCGGCGAGTTCCTCGACCAATGGTGTCTCCAAGGCAGCGCGCTCCACAGGCGTGCGGGCTTGCAGCGGTGCCTTGGGCACGGCTGCCCGCCGCCGCGGCAAAGGCGGGCGAGGCTTTGTGGAAGGTTTGGCCGCCGCCTCCGGCTTGGGCTGCCTCGTGTGCGAAAGCCAGAGCCTTGCCCTCGTCCACTCGCTCGCGGACTTCGCGCCATTTGGCTGCGATTTCTGCTCCAGCTTGCCTCTGTGCCTCTTCCGCCGACATAAAGACGTAGGCGAACTCCTCGTCATCGGCCAGGCCAAAGGCGCGGCGCCAAGCCTCCACTCGGACCTCTACCGGGGTACCCTCCCCGAAGAGTCCGGAAGACGGGCCGGGCTGGCTATCGCCATCTCCTGCCGCCTCAAGCGACTGCTGGGCATACACACCGGCCATCGCAGCTGCTAGCAGAGGCCTGAGCCGAGAAGCCGCCGTGGAAGATGATCGTGAAGGCCGGGCAACGGCAGAAGCAGAGCGGAGTGCGACTCAAGACCGGGCGGGTCGCCACCGCCGAAGACAGCCCCAGGTCCACTCCTGGTTGCAACCCTAGTCCCAGGGCATCGGGGGTCGCCACCCCGGTATGAAGATATGCCTGCGGTCTCCGCCGCGGCCGCCGGCTCCTGACAAAAAAGGGAACGCCCCTTCCAGAATCGCCCACCATCAAAGGCACCGAATGCAGCGGCCCAGGCAGTCTCCACAAGCCGCTGCGTCACACCGCCGACAGCGGAAGACCGTTGCGCAGCTGTGGCAGGCTGCTGGCAATAGTCCCGGCCCGTGAGCCACGGCCCCAAGCCACAGCCAGATGGTCCTATGCGCCCGTGATCTTTCATCCTCCCGGGCAGCCTCCCAAGAAGGGACCTCGACTCCGGGCTCGATCCACACCCGGCTCCCAGCTTGCCACCGTCGGAAAACGATCCAGAGCTCGGCTGAGCTGGCTGCCCGAGGGTGGGTCTGTTCTGCCACCCGAGAAAAGAGCGCGTAGAGGTGGTTCGGCAGCAGGTCGGTAGGCCAAAGGCCCGAATGAAGGGCCGTGATGTCGCCCGCGACAAATAGGAGCGGCATGCATGGTAAGCACTCCACGCTTGAGCCGGGTCACTCCCTGGGCGGACAATCGTTGCTGCATGTGTGAATGTACCCACAAAAGGCAGCTGGAACCCTCCACGACTCTGGGCGCACCGGGCACAGTCCATGACGACACACGGGACCGTGCGGATAGGTGGCAGACCTGCAGGTAATCCGTCGAGCAGTGGGGGGGGAGGAGGGTAATGTTGGATCTCGAGGGCTGATGCCCACAGCCTGGCTGCATCCACATTCCGACCCTCGGAAACCAAAAACCGAAGCTGAGCCCTGAGATCCAGCATAGCCGCTGGGTGCAACACCTGGGCCTCGGTATGCACAGCGAAGCGGCTGATAACGTAGGCAAGGGCCTGGACCTCAGGTGACTCCTGATCAAAGACATGTGCCATAATAAGCGGGTCGACTCCGCGAGCTAATGGCAACAAATCCTGCCTTTTTGGCTCAACTGCCAAGGCTTGAGCCAAAAGGCATGATATCGATCGCAGATGATACATGTGCACCCAAGCCTGCCAAACTCTACACATGGTATGAAGACGCCGCCATGTGGAGGGGTGACCACGACGTGGTGGGCAAGTGGAGTGTGGTCGCCAAGGGCATAGACCACGAAATCGTCCGGGTCATCGTCATCTTCCAGTACCTCCTGCAGCACGTCCTGTCTCGAGACAGGTCCGGAATGGTAGAAGGCGAAGACACCCAGTCGAGCTTGTGTGGCATCCACGACCAGGGCTTTCCTTGAGGTAGCGGTCACCCAGCTCGGGAAGACAAGGATGCTGCCATAGTCCTCGTGTAGCTGGGGGACGGTGAAGACCGCGTGGTCCAGCCAGTTCCGGGACTGGTATCTTGCTGATTCCCGAACAAATTCAAGGACACGGTCCTGTTGGAGCGGGAAAATCATGCCGACGTCCACCGATTCAGCCTCGATGAAAGGCGAGAGGAGCCTGAAGGAGATGTGGGTCGTGTGCTCCGGCTCGTCATCGGTCCAGGGTAGAAGATCTTCCTCCGGGTCCGGGAAGTCCGGAGGTGTTGGCTCCGGTGGCCTATGCAGCACAGAGGGCCCATCGGGGTGCACATTTGTCGGGTGCACACCACCACTCGCTAAAGGGCGGTTGAGGATCTCCCGCTGAAAAGCTTGGGCCAGCTGCTCCCTTGGTGTGGGGAGCCCGGATTGCCAGAAGGGCCGTGCCGAGATCTGAAGTGACCGGCTCGTGAGCCGTCGATGGGAGGCGGGTCCGGCACTGCTGCAGCTGGAACCAGTAGAGCTGAGAAAGCCAAAAGGAGCCTCGTCCAAGATGCCCGTGTTGTGGCTGGTCGGGTCGCGAAGGGGCGATTCCAGCGAAGATGGGCAACGACGACCACCATCTGGGCTCCCAACAGGATGGCGGCGAGGGTTCGCCCAAGAGTGGAGGCCAAGGCTATACCCTGGACAAGTCCTCCACATAGAGGATGCTGGTACAGGTAGGTCGCGAAGAGGTAGAAGACGTCGAACAGGTCGAAAACCAGCCATTGTGCCTGTTTCGCGGTTCGCGGGAGGGCATCGCTCAAATCAAAGTTAGCGGCCTCCTTGGCTAGCGCTTGGACGTGGCCTCCCGAGGGGCCGTGCCAAACAAAATTGTCCTGAACACTTGTGGTGCAGGTAGAAAACCCAAACTCCTGTGCGAGATGAGGTGGGTTGTAGGTGGACTCGCCGAAAAAGCCACCAGTGAAGATTGGATACCCAAACTCCGATGCGAGATGAGCTGGGTTGTAGGTGGACTCGTCGAAAAAGCCACCAGTGATTTCATAGGAGAAGTCATGGATTTGCCGCTGCGAAGCCAGGACAGGCCGAAGAAGCCTGGTTTCGCTCCACGGTACTCCACTTAGTCCACCTCGCGGGGTGGCTCTGATTCGTCCTTGCTCGCCAGGTTCTCCAGGAGGTCGTCCTCGGAATCGACATTGATCGTGCCGGAATCCATCGCTGTAGCCCGGCTGTCCTCCAACTTCTCCGCGAGAGTTCGACGGGAGGTGCTGACAGGGCTCGGCTTGGTCCTGGCCTTTACTGGGGTCCGCGGAGTCGATGTTCGTGTTCGGGAGGGCAACCGATCGGTAGCAAGCTCTGCCGCTGGTCCCGCAGTCCTGGTCGAGGGGGATGTCACATAGGGTGCAGCACTTCGAGCCCCTTCCGGCCCTGCATCTGCCATCGTGTCCTTGGCGGTGTCCGCCTTCCTGGGTGCCGTGGCCTTGTCTGCTGGAGTAGGCGGGGCCGCCGTCCGAGGTCTTTTTGGCGGTGTCGAAGTAGCCGGGGCTTGCTCGCCTCGTCGTCGGTGGCTCTCCAAGAGGCTCAGCAGTTGTCGGCGGGTGCTCTCGTTGTGGAGGACCTTGTCGTGCATGGCCCCGCTGAGAATGCTGGAGAGGTCCTCGGTCTCCTCCGCATCCCTCATCAGGTCGTCCCAGGCCGCTTGGGCTTCCGCAGGTGGTTTGTCTTCGGTCGCTCCCGGTGCCGGTGCTGTGCCATCCAGCACATGCTGCAGTACCTCCACCGCCTCTTCCTGCAGCGCAACCTGCTCGGACTTCTCGTTGCCCAATCTGGCCATATTGGCATGGTAGCGGGCGCGCTCGGTGATGAAGCTCTTTTTGAGCTGGGCCTGAAACTCCTGCCACTTCTCTTGGGTCTCGTCCGTCTCCTCGTCGAGGCGGCGGATCTTGTTTTCGCAGCGCCGGAGATTGTTGACCGCTTTCTGAACATTCCGTGCCATACTGCTTGGGCCACTTGGCTGCGGGGCGTCCTTTCCGCTTGTGGTGGCGGCACCACGCCCCTTTCCAGCATTCTTGGCCGGCAGCATGATCTCCTCGTAGGTCGGGAATGCCGTCTCGTCCTTGTGCTTGCGAGAAGGGTCCTTGGCCTTTCCCCGGTTCTTGCCCTTGGGCTGGCGGTGTTCCTGCCAGCCATCCCAGCCAGACTGTGACCATGAACCATCGTACTCGGCGTAGTCCGCATTCGGCCATTGTCCACGCTTTCCCATAGGGGAAGAGTACACTTCCCTGTAGCGAGGCCGGGTGTGGTGCCTGGTGAGCCGACGGAGGTCAGCTGGCAGTGGAAGCCGTCGGAGGTGGCGAGCCTTGTGGATTCTCGCCCTCGCTTTTGATCGAACCTTCCGGGCTCGTCGATGCCAAGAAGGAGAGGTTGGCACAGCCTTCCCTATGGCTGCGAGGGATCGTGCTAAGCTAGCACTGGGGTCACCGGCAATGTCTCCTAGCGAGACTCGATCCGAAACCCTATATATATATATACATACATACATACATACATACATACATACTTATGCGCACATAAGCCCTAGAATCTAGAACCCTAAACCCGCAAGCCCAAAATACCTCCAACCGACAAGGAGCTGACTGCATCCGGCTCCATGGGTGGCTGCTCGGCGGGCATCGCCTTGCGACTTGGGAACATGGGAGTTTCCGAAAATAGGGGGGCCCTAATAAAGTACCCTAAATAGTAGGATCCTCATTACAAGGACCCCAGAATACGGTACCTCTAATATTGGGAACTCCCACATGTCGACTCACTCATCTCCGTTTAGGGTTTGGTCTAGGGCTCTGGGGTGGGGTTTGAGGGTTGCTTCGGGGTTAGGGTTTCGGGTTTAGGGGTATGGCTCCGGTGCAGGGTTTTCGGGTCTGGGGCTTTGGGCTTCGGGTCTATTGATTCGTTGACGGTCCGTGGTAGGGCTTCGGGTTCAGTTCACGGATAAGTGCTTACGGTCTCGAGCTTAGGGTTACATGGATTCTGCGACTTTGTTCCTCACCTCTCGCCAACTCCACGGAACTTCACTGTAAGAGGCTCGGGGTTTTGGGAAGCCAGTGTTTTGGCGGCGTTTACGGTTCAGAGTTTTAGGCTTCAGCGTTTTGGGGTGTAGTGTTTTGTGTGTGTGTGTGCGTGTGTAGATTTCGACTTTTCATGTGGAAGCACCAATTCGATTGCAACAGAGTTTTAGAGCTTGGAGCGTCGTGGCCTCCCGCAACAGCCACAGCGCAAGTGTCCACTGACTGGCGCGCTCACAGGCACGCATTACGCTGTTCGCCAAGATCACCTGAGCGGCATTCGAGAAGTAGATGAGGGGGGATGCTACTAGTAGTAGTCATCTGCAGCTATTTTAAGCTTGTATAGTACCGGGCATCTGTTGGCAAAGGACTCCGAACAGCTCGTACAGATAAACCAACTTTCCCATCGCGAGATTCGAGTCTCCACGACGCGAAATAGTGTCCCCTGAAAGTCCCTGAAAACTTGCAATTAACATGAAATATCAAATACCCAAATTACAAAAAAATACTTGCACTTGCCATTGCCGTACGACTAGTAGAACGTATGTCGGTTTTAGTGGCATCAACAGATCCAGTAGCAGCATTTGCGTTCTCGCACTGGGAACCGTCACGCTGGTTATAGTCCACTTTTCGTATTCCCTGCATGATTACATAGTGTTATATTTGTGCTATTTGCCAACCGCATCCTGAAACCCTACACCCTCAACCCTACACCCTACACCCTAGACCCTAAAGCCCCTAAGCCCTAAACCCTAAAATTACAAAAACCCTGCACCCTAACCCTAAAAGCCCTACCCCCCTAACCCTAAAACCCTATATAAACCCTAAAACGTTACACCCTAAACCCTAAAACCCTACACCCCAAAGCCGAAACCCCGCAGACCCCACCCTGAGCCCCCACTCTGCCAAAGGGCGCTCCTGGCTATGCCAAGAGCCGCCGACTCGGCGAAACAGTCCAAGGCAGACTCCTGAAAAGGCCGGGTTAAGGGTATAGTGCCCCAAATAGTAGGATCCTTATAAGGACCCCAAAATAAGCCGGATGAGGTACCCCGAAGTTTCGGAAGCTTCGGGTTTAGGGCTAAGCCTTCACACTCTCCAGGGGGGTTCCTTTGAGGGATCTATAGGGTTCCCTTAAAGGGATCCGTAAGGGGTCCATAGGGTTTGGGGGTTTTAGGGTTGAGGGTTTAGGTTAAGGCATCTAAGATAATTTACCATAATAAGGGCACCGTATTATAGATTATAGATCCCTGCTATGGTAACTGAAATTAAGTTCTTTCAAAAAGAACCCAGGAAAAGGCCGGCGCTGTGGGGAGGAGCTCCGGTTTAGGGTAATTTTCGGTGGCTTCGGGTTCAGAGTTTCGGGTTTAGGATTTAAGGTTTAGGGTTTAGAGCTTAAGGTTGGAGGGCTTAGGGCTACTCAGGGTTTCGGGTTCTAGGTTACAAGGGTTTCGGGTTTAGGGGAGTTGATGACTCACTAGCTTTGAGGGCTGGGGGTCTGTCTTCCGGGCTACTGCCCAGATTCTGAGCCTTTACCCACTATTTCAGCTCCGAAACCCCCATCCCGGTAGCCTTATGAGACTCTGGTGGCTGTTTCCTCGCAACAACATCAAACACCTCTATGCCCTGAAACATAAAGCCTTAACCCGACAGCCCAAGCCGGAAACCGCAAGCAAACCCTAAACCGCAACCCAAACCCTGAAAAACACTAGTTCAAGGCTTGAAAGTCCAAGAACTCATCCCGCACACGATGCCCTAAACTCAGGCCAGCAGCACCCAGTGCCCTTCCACGGCGTAAGCCCCGGCGGCTGTTCCATAGGTCACCTCAACCCTTTAGGGTTTAGGGCTTAGGGTTTAGGGCTCTATGGGTGGAGGGTCTAGCATCATTGTGTCTTGTTCGACATACAAGCACAGCAACAAAAAAAGAGTCCCATTGGTTCCAGTGTGCGTATGCGCGCGGGATGTGCAACTGCGACCGATAAAGCTACTTTCCACGACTGTCCGGCACTATCACTGTACGCAGCAGCACACCAGCCATCTCAATTCCTGCCGGATCAGCCCCAGCAAGAATTCCCACGCCCAAAACCCGAAAGTTGAAACCCTGGAACCCCTAATCCGAAATCCAGAAACTGCGAAGAACCTCCCCAAACCCTAAATCCTAAAGCCCAGAACCCTCAGCCCTAAAGCCCAAAGCCCTCGAGCTTCCCCGAAAACCCCGCCCCACAAAAAAAAATTGAGCCCATGTCGCGGTGGTGGGCGAGATCTTCGCTTCACGAGAGTCACGCAAGAGGCGCAATGCCTCCGGGGTTTTGGTTCTTGACGCTCCTGGGATTTAGGGTTTAGTGTTTGCGGTTTAGGGTTTAGGGTTGCATGTAGGGCTTGAGATATAGGGCTTAAGGCTTAGGGTCTCGGGTATGGGTTCAAGGTATAGGCATACGGCTTTAGGCATCTTGTTTAAGGGTCTATGGTTAAGGGGTAAAGGTGGAGGGCTTAATGTATAGGCCTAGGAGAGTCAGACATCAAACCACGACAGTGGTCACACGTAACCTTACTATGCCTGGCCTACACTTAAGCACGTTTTTATGGTACCACATGAAAATATTTCAAACGTCGCTATAGTGCACTAACCCTGAGCAAGGCAGCTACAAGTACTTCCCGAACAATCAAGTCAAGCCAAAACGCTAACCCTAAACCGCATGACCTCAAAGCCGAAACAGCACGAACCCTCTCTAAAGCCCACACCAGAAATCATAACAACCGTTTAGGCCCGAAACAGCCCGAACTCCCTGCAAGAGCTTCATGTCAGTACTCGTACAAACGAACCCAACCAAGGTCGCAAAGCCTAAACCCCCCATGGAAGGCGGAGGGACCTGCGACCAAAGCTGCTGGCGGACGCCTTACATCGGGTTCCGGTCTTTTGTGGGGCGGTTTGGTGCTTAGGGGCTTCTTGGGTTTTGCGAGGAGTTTGGGCTTCTTTATTCAGCATTCTATCAGGCGGGGTACTAGTATGAGGTTTAGGGTTCTGGGCTTAGGATTTAAGGGTCTACGGTTGAGGGCATCAGAGCAAGGGGCAGGTCTTGCTTCTTGCGCCTGACGTACTCAGTAGTGTGCAAGTGCGCAACGGAAAACCCGAATCGCTTCAGCAAGAACACCAGACGAAAGGCCCGAACCCTAAACCGTCGGGTCTGTCTGCTTCAGGTCACTCAGCCCAGGCACATGCACTTGCAGCCGCACCAACGCAAAAGGCGTTTGGCCGCAGCTGCTGCCTGGGCTGACGGCTCTTCTGCATCCTTCTTGAGGGCTCGTTCAATCCGTCCTTCGAACCCGGATCCTCCTACTTAGGGCCTGTCTGAGGGATCCCTTCTTCAAGGGATTAAGACTCAGCTAAGTATATTTGAGAAGTGCCGGGTCTGAACTCCAGCGGGCGTGGGCGCGAGCCGAGAAGGCCACAACGAAGAAGCTGCAAGCAAGCCAAAGCCCTAAACTCCAAACCCTAAAACACTAAACCCTCAACACATAACTAATTCAAAACGAGGCAAGCGGGTTTAGGGGTTTAGGGCTCAGGGTTTAGGGGACTTAATGGGACTTCAATTGCTAGACGGACGGCAAAATCTCTAGAAAAACATAGTGTGATGTCAATACTTTGTGATTATTGACGCTCCGTCCTATCTGTAAACTCTACAACCCCAAACCCTGAAACCCTACAAACCCTTAAACCCTCACACACCAAACCCAACCCCTTTATACTCAGTCCAAGAAGCTTTGGCATCTCCTCCAATAAAGCCATGGCCGGTCCTGTCTTCATCGCTTGGCGGTTCAGAAGGTGTCTTGCAGCTGTAGGGTTTGGGCTTAGTAGGGTTTAGGGTTTAGGGGTTGGGGTTTGGGGCTTTTCGGGGAAGGGTTTGAGGTTTTGAGGTTTAGGGGTCAGGGGAACATCACACCAACATAGTCCTCGCTATATGGGTGGTTGTCAAAATTAAGGTCCCTTTCTGGGCACCCTAAATAATAGGTGCAGTATTATAATAGGGACCCAAAAGGGACCATCATATTGACAACCACCCATATGTCTGCCTAGATCATGGAAAGACGGCCCGACAAGGCACGTAGCAGCTGTGCACTCTCACTGTAGTTTTGACCCCCAGCAACGCCAGGAACAACAATATGAAGAATCAGGTGCAGGGTCAAAGTCACCGAAAGGACTGTACCGAAAATGTGATGTGGAAACTATCTAGAACAACCTCAGGTTGGCTCCATCCGTAGACTTGCACCCCTCGGCCAATAACTCCAGGCTTCAAAGCCACAAGCTCCATGACCCTAACCCAGAGCAGCCAAGCCCGAAACCCACGCATGTAACAACGAAAACCCACCGCGTCCTAGGGCTTTACTCTTGGAACATGCTGCGATGAGGCCACCGAAGGTGAAGTGATCCCACGCCAAGCCGTGCCTGCAAGTCACGTCTACTTTCTGAGGAGGACTGATGGTTCCTTGGGGCCTTGGGGCTAAGGGTTAGGGTTAAAGGGTTTAGGGGTTTAGGATTTAAGGGTTTAGGATCTTAGCACCTAGGGGTTCAGGATCTTAGAGGTTTAGGCTGTGAGGCACTCCTGGAGACCCACATCTGACTCTTCGGGCCCTGGAACAACTCTTGGAGTTGCGGCTGCTCTTCAGCATGCAGGGACCTCCTGGTTTGGAGTTTGGGGTTTTAGGGTAGGTAGAACGGTTTGCAGCGACTTCGACAAGCCTGTGCGCGAAAGAACACCCGAAGCTTTCAGTGCTGTCTGCGCAGGAAGGTGCTTTTCAAGAGCTCCGAAAAGCACCTGCTACTCTGGCTATGCCTATGCGTACTGACGGGCCTCAATAGTTGGGATAAGGGTTTGAGATGTTGTGCTACAGAACCCTGAGGAATGGCCATATTAACTAGTCATGCCACTATCTTGGCTAGCTATGACATCTTGGCTTCTGAACTACTGATACAAGAGTGATCACTGTTTATGACCAGTCAAGTCAACTGACCTACTAAATTGCCTGAAACTTCAAGTCCAAATCCAAACAGCTCGAATGCAGGAAACAACAGACTTCCACCCTGCAGCACCAAAAAAATGGGTTTGGGATTTAGGGTTTTGCTGGACCCATGGAAGCCCAGACCCAAAACAACACCAAAAACTCAGCTTCAGAAGCCGCGAGCCTCAGCGCCTTAACACTCATCCAAGAGTCCTTATTCCTCATTCTTTGTCTGTTTCCATTCATACTACCCCTTCGTGCTACTACCTTCCATCATGCAACTTTCACTGCTGCTGGAAACTCGTGGCCTTTGCATGTCTGTGGCGGCGGCCAGTGCCGCCTCCCAGCCGTTGCGTCGGCCACGGGCGGTGATCAGAACATTCCAATCCTGGATCTGCGTTTGGAGTCCAAGTTCTAGGGTTCAAGGCGTGGGTTCTAGTTCTAGTGTTTCGAGTTTCGGCTTGAGGACTTCGGGTCTCGGGCTTAGGCTTCAAACTATTGTTTTGGGTTGAGGGGCTCTGGGCTTTTGACATCGAACCTACCATCAACCATTTTTTGGTAGGATCCCTGTAGCTGCAAAAAACTGAGGGTTACATAAAGGTAGCTTAAGGCAGACCCCAAGCACGGAAGGTCTGAAGCTTCACAAACGCATGCACAATGACACCCTGGACCTTTAATCTCAAACACAGGTCTGAGCCTTAGTGGGGGTTAGGGTTGAGGGTCTGAAGTTTTCGGCCTGGGTGTATAACCCAAAAGGACCCTCGAAAACTCCCCAACAAAGCCTTTGTAGAGCCCATACATAAACCCTAATTCAAAGCTGACTTCAGGGACCTCATATCCAAAACCCTAAACCTGGCTCGGATCCCTTGTCGAGTTTTCGGGGACTCTGTGGGAGGTATTGCGACAGGCCTTTACCGCAGCTGCTGACTGCCGCGTCGACTGGCGAGGGACCACCTCCCCGACAACCGAAAATGTTGGGCCCTTAAAGGTGAAACGGTTAGGGCTTTTGGGGTTTAGGGTTCAGCATTTAGGGTTAGGATTTAAACAGTTCCGGGTTTAGGGGCTCTGGGGGATCAGGGGTCTAAGCAGCGCTGCAGACAAGATGCTCCCAACGACGGTAGTTGCAACTAAACCTTAAACCCTAAACCCCGAACCCGATGACCTAAACCTTAAACCTGAAACCCTAAACGCAATCTTGCTCAGTCCCTTGAGCTTCGAAGCTCGCATTGGTGCCTCTCAGATCTTTAGTTGAGTACCGATAAGGAAACCATTGTACCAGTAGTTTCCATATAGCCGAAGCAGGTTCCCATGAGACGGAGGTACTCCAGCTACTGCCCCAACCTCGCTTCGTTTAACAAAAACGGCCCTAAAGCCTAAACCCTAACAGCCCTTTTTAGGGGCCTTAAAATCATTACCAACGTTTCGGCTGGTTCCTTATGAGATGAAGCCCAAGGCCCAAGAGCTACGCCTTTGCGGCCCCGCGCGGTGGGCCTGGCCTCTCAAGAGGACTGAAGATTAGGGTTGAGGCTTTAGGACCTGAACTTCGGATTTACGTTTGGGCTCAGGAGGGTTTAGGATTTGAGGTCTACCTATATAGTCTCCACTGTAGTTCCTTGTTTTGGTTAAACAATATCTCTGTTATAGGATCCTAACCACAAAGCTGGTTCACCAAAAAAAGGAACTACAATGGAGACTATAGGTAGGGCCTACATTTCAGGTCGAGGTCGAGGCTGAGGGCTTACGGACAAGGGGTCTTGTTTGGGAAGCAGGGAAGCAGCGGTTTCGGAGTTTTGGGACTCTGGGGTAGCAGCTTAAAAGGGGCCCACATTTGGGAAATCCGCACCGCACATCCGCAGACATCAAACCCTAAGCCCAGACGAGTCGCCTGGTGCTTGAACTTTTTTGTGGGCTGTGCCCCGGCATTTCGTGCGCTGAAAAACTGCCCCAAACCACGAAAAATCTGACAATGATGAGCAAAAAACACTCCGCCTTATGACAAAGTTGCCAGTATTAAGCAAGTAAGCTGATAAATGCACCCTGGCCCTGTTATCCGTTAACCAAAGAATCTTTGTCTTGATGCTTGGTTCAACATGCGTCGGGTGCAGTCTAGTCAGCCTAGTCCAAGGCTTTTGGGCTGGGCAATCATGAGGTGGGCCTCTCTGCCAGCCGCATGAGTGCGCATCTCATGGCTCCACGGGACGGCCGTGGCCATGACCCTGTTCTGAACCCTGAAACCCTGAACCTAGCACTGTCGCGAGAAAAACGAGACAATTCATATTACTTGCTCCGACTTTGCTGCATAGCCCTCCTTCTGCGACATCTACTGCTGCTGCTACTGCTGTTTGAAGTACTACCGCTACTTGCTCCGCATTGGTATGTTACAGTACGCAGAATTTCTCCGCGGAAATTAGAAACTGCACATCTGCAGCTGTGGCAAGAAACACTGGAGCTGACAAAACCCAAACTGAATAGCACTGTATTGCAGATAGAAGTGTCAACTAGATTCATGTAGTCCGCGGATTGTTCTGGCAAACCACCAGAACAGCTGCTGTGGACGCTATGCGGCCGGGTCTGTCGTCGGTCATTCTGCTGCATCTGCAGAGTTAGCTGTAAAGCTTTTGGAAGAGCCCTCGAAGTAACAACCATTTTCAATCGATGATAAACATGTACAAAGCTTTTGGAGTTCAGAGACCCTGCCCTCTGCACAAGCACAGAGAGCGACGGTTGAAAAATCATGCTTTGATCCGGAAAGCCTGTCGGTACAGAGAGTCTGTGGCCGCCTCCCAACACGCTCTTGGAAATCTGGGTCTGTAAGGCCCCAAGGCACTGCTATTGAAAACTGAGCTGTAAGTAAGTAGCTGTAAGTTTTTGAAGATTCACGAAGTGAAAGGAGAGGAAAGGCACTTCTGTATGATTCTAGGCCATGGTGGTGCAACATGCCATGCCGTCTGCTGCAGTTGGAACAAGCGGCCGCCTAGCACCAAGCCCAAGCCAAATGCCTAAGGCGTTCGACCCACATTCAGCCGAGGACGTTGAATCTTTGTCACATGCCATACATCCAATACTTCGGCACTCCCAAACTTGATGAATCTCGCTCCAGCCACAGAGCCGAGCATTTAGGGTCCTGCGCTCACCGTTGCCTGCAAATCGCTCGAAGTCGCCACTGGGTCACACTACTCAGGATATCGTCTTCAAGCCGTCGTTCTACCGGGGTTTCGGATGTTGGCAAATTGGCAATCGCGCTCCTACCCCGCAGTGCAATGTGGATGTGGGAGTGTTGTCGTCTTCCCGCCAGCCCGTTGTGTTTCCGCCTCCAGAAATCGTGCTGCCGCCGCCGTGCCACTAGTATTTTGGAGTGCTGCTGGTCCCGCGCGCTTCCGCCTCCCGAAATCATGATTCCGCAAGCCGGCTTGCCAATCGTGCGCGCACCACAGCGTGGCAGCGAGCATTTTGGATTCATGAGCTCTGGGGTATGCAAAGCCTGCAGCTGTTCGTGCACTTTTTTGAGTCATTGTTGGTATGAGTCGCCGGTGCCGCTCAAATGAAGTCGATCTTCTTCACCTCAAGGTCAAGGGAGTTACCCTCCTTCAGCTTGGTCTTGGCTTCCTGATGGCAGGCATCAAGATTCCTAGTTCGGTGTGATGCACGAGATTGGCATGTCAGTATATGTCGATCCATTCTGACGAAAGGCTGAGGAGCAACAGATGAAGCCGTGCAACTCTGAGCGACTGCCCCACCATGACATGTTCTACCAGCTGGAACTGTAGAGTGGACGAGTCTATGGTTGGCATTTATGAGAAGTTGAAATGCTGCATAAATGTCTACTCCTTCTTGGGTTTAAGTACGCATAAAGATGTAAAATGCTACCCAACTATGCCAGAGTGGAGATGCCAAACCGACGACACAAAACCTGAAACTCTGTTACACGACAGCTGACTGTTCGCCTTGTGAAGTCGCAGCGCAAGGGCTTCGGCGCCATCTGCACAGAGAGTGCAGGAAGCCCCACGGCAAGGGAGAACACAAGTTAGGGGCTTAGACGATGGGTCGTCGTGACGGAGTGGTAATTGGGTTTGCCAGAGTCAGGCTTAAGTAACACCAGGGTCCTATTGATTGTGGCCTGGTCGAAGCATCTGCACGCAAGCGGCGACGAAAGGAATGACCAGCACACATCGAGAGATCTTGAAGCAGCCCTCTGTCAAGCCCACTGCTGCCACTGACAAGCCTTGGGAGATGGGAGGGGGGTTGTAAGCACAGGAGCATGGACTTGAACTGTGCTGTTGCCGATAGATACTGTGAGAACGTGTATAACTTCGATTCGGCCAAGGCACAAATGAAGCATCCGCTTTGTAGATCATTCACCTGTTCCACGACAGCCAAGCTTGCGAACGGCTCTTCCCGACAGATCCGGCGACCATCGATCTGTTAAAACGTTTCATGCCGTCCACCCCTAATGACACATCCACAGGCCAAACAGCAAACAGCTACGGCCCGGAATCAGGATCCCCCACAACATCACCAAGTATTGCTTTTGCATTTGAATGTGCAAAGAGCTGAACAACGAAAGCTTTCGACCTGGCTACAGTACGGGAGTCCCTGCTCTCGCTGTTGCTGCTGTGGACGGAGAGAGGATACGCGTTAGTGGCAGTGTTCCGAGCCCTGTAATCCTCACAGCGCCTGACGCTGCTGATACGGCTTCTGGGCACCAAGGAGAATGGCCATACCAACAGTGATGAAAAGTGTCAGCAGCAAGGACTTCACGGAAACCTCGCTGATCTGGGTTTGGGAAGTGCCCGTGAAGGTCCAGGATTGTTCATGTCTTTACTATCCGGTGCAGGCATTGCCCCAACACTGCAAGTCCCGTCCGAAGTGGCTCGATTGGAACCTCAACACGATGCTGACATCGATCAGAAGGTGGGAAAGTAAACTTGGTGTCAGTGTAAACAAACCTTCTTCACCTGTCGCATTCAGTAATTGAAGCGCGAAGTGACTTCGCTGGAAGGCTATATGTATACATGTATATGTGTGTATGTAATTATGTGTATATATATATACATATATCGGTCAAATTATGGTCCATTTCTGGTTTGAATGTCCGCTGCCGAGTCGACTGCGCCTGTAGTTTTCGCATGTACGAGTAGGTTGGAAAAAAGGTGACTTAAGCGAACTTACGAATCACCTTACGGACTGAAAAGTGCAACCATCCATTGGTCCGCGTCGCTGGTTACGCGGGTTTGAGAAGTGTTAGGAGGGCGGGAGTAGTGCCATGAGTTGCGCAAGCTGTCTGTGTCGGGCACAAGAGGAGCATCCTGGTATAGAACCCCCTATGACTTTGAACGAACTGTCCTGTTCTCTCATGTCTTGCAGCCACGAGCAGCATGGACCTGATCGGATTCGTCATGGTCGTCACTCAGACATGCATCCGATAATGACATGTGAGCAAGGCACTGCTTTCGCCACAGCTTTCTCCACAATTAAGCCCTGTGACTTGGGTGACTCATGGGACGATTTTGGTTTGCCAGCGCGATCGTTGCACCGTGCAGCGCACACACACACACACACAGCAGGTGGCTAGCTGGAAAGAATGCCTCGGCCCTTCATGCGCACAAGGCCATAGAGAAGCTAGGGCCATGTGGCTTGCCTTGAATGCTACTGCTACGGAATGCTACGGATGTAGTCTGCCACGAGTGATTGTCATTGGACTGCTGTCACGAATTCACATGTGAGGATATGAATTAGAAAGGAGGCGAATCTGGCTGTTTTGCCGTCAAGTCACAGTAGTCACCAAAGCAACGGCGACCACTTTGAGTAACGCTTCTACCCAGACGTCCTCGCACGCAGCCTGCAGTCTGGACGAGACGGAGCCACTATCATCACCGACCAACACACGAGCAGCACTCCAAATGTCTGAGGCCCTGTGCGGTATGCACGCTTCTGAGATCTTGCAAGGAATGAAGTTCGAAAACGCTGCCAAGGTGCATATTTAAAGAAGATCGTCTTGGCCCCGGCCAAAACTCCTCAGATCAATGGACTTCAATTGCATGATGTCGACTTGTGACTTGTAATAACAACATTCCGAGCCCTAAACTGCAAGCCTGCGGCGCATGGAAGCTACATGGAGGTCGCATGCCCGCACGTGTCGACCAACACCTACGATTTGCCCTTCCAAATCTTCCGAGGCTCTGTCGGAATCGGCTTTTGCTTCGAGCATCTCGCGCTCCGCAAGCATCCTGACACAACTGGCCAGAGAGTCTGCTTCAGCGCATTCGGGCATGGTGTGAAAGTTGCCTCAGGAGGTAGCTGGCACAAGCCGTGGCTAGGAGCCGTGCGAGACACAAGTCCAAGCGGGGCAGGTCAAGGATGCATGTGGGAGCATTTCTGAGATGTGCTGGTGGGCTCCACAAATGCGGAGCCCCCGCTGCCGCCGCAACATGATATATGCACATGTCAGTGTTTGGGCGGAGACGAGAGACTCGGTTATTCATTCAGCTCTAAAATGCTCTAAATTATATTTGTTCCTTACAAGGCTGGACAACCCTGAACAGCACGCTCTGAGCAAGGTGGAACTCACGCTTCTGCAGCCTGGTGATAGCTTGGAAACGCCGCATTGCAGTGTCAATCTTGTGCTCTTTTGTGGAGATGGCCGACAGACCAGTCGTCAAGGCAGTCGCCGCCTATGGAGCGGGTATGTGCATGGTTTAGGGTTTAGGGTTCAGGGTTTAGGGGCAATGTGGGCTGCCCAAATGCAGCCAGGTGGCATCGAATTCCAAACCACTGCTCCCATCGTCAATGCGTGTGCCTTCCAACATCCTGCAATGCTTCTGGCAGTCGGGCTCCGGCAAGCACACCCCTCATCCCCAATGGAATGGGGTTCCCGGATCTTGCAATTCGGAGTTTAAAACCGAAACGGTTTGGGGCGCCATCCTATCACAGGGTGGCAGGAGGAAGGGGTGAGGGCCCTGCATCCTTAACAACTGGGCTGAGGTGCTTTCGCCCTGCTGTCTTCTCAACTCTGCAAAAAATTGCAAGCATCGAGGATGCTGCTCGTACTGCTTCCCGAGCGGCAAAGCTTCGGCTTTTGCATCCTGCACTATGTGCACCCTGTGCCCGTGAAGGAAGACGGCGCTGTAGGCGATGGCTGCTGCCAGCAGGTTGTCGGAAACTGTCCTCTTCTGCTGATGGATCTCCTGCGTAGTATCGAAGCGTGCCCTCAAGCTTACAACATGGCCAAGCAACGCTCCTCAGTACAGCTTCCCTACTTGTTGAAGGTCTGGAATTCCCTAGAATGTGAAATCTGGACAATTTCGAAGCGCGACTGACAATCGAAAGCTCGGTGACTTTGCTAGCAAGGCCAAATTACTGTTCTCGAACTCCATGTGCCAAGACTCTCAACTCAATTTTGTTCACCTCAATCGACCTCGCTCAAACCACCTGAATCATCAGCTCATCATGGCACATCATGGCACATGCGCGCCCGAAGAGATCCCTTAGTTCGGCTCAAAATTGCAAACCCCAGCAAAGCTAAAATGCCTAGATGGTAATAGGCAGCGGTAGTCAGTGGGAAATCTTGGACGCAAAACAAGAAGACGGCAAGCCCCAATACCATCCTCGTCCGTTTCACCATCCTCCATCAGGGGCTCGAGGAGGCTGGCCCGCACGGTCACATTTTTGTGCCTGTCTACTTTGGCCCAGGACACACAGCGCCGATTCGGAGCCAGGGCTATGTTCTGCTTCACGATGAGGTAGATCAGGAAGCTCGGGATCAGAAGGCCATATGCAACGGCAGAGCCATATCCCACGTAAATTGCCTCAGATCCAACAGCTCCTTCCGAACGATGCAGCAACTCTTCAGATCAATCAAATCAGTTCCCTCACAGGACCCGACCCAGACGGCTTCCTCACTAGTGGAATCCGAGCACCTGCGGGAGCACCATCCCAATCAATTCAAGGATTGCAAAGGTAAAAGCTTATAGAGAACTTCTGGCCTCAGCTGGGGTAGCGCAAAGCGGTACGCATAATCGCCCAATTCTTCTCCACCTTGCAGAGCTATCGAACGTCTCTGGAACTCCGTTTTTCACATGACAATTATGCAGGCCTGCATCAATCTTCTGACAGCGCAGGAGCTTCTCACAGCTCGACGCGCCACCAATGAACAAAAACAGCAGCACCTTCAATGCCAAATCGACGCCAAGCCCTGGCACATTCCAACTGAAGCACCATGGCTTCTTGTGTCATTTTAACCCTGAAGTGCAGAAAACGACGATGAGCAAGCTTCAAGCTACCACACTATCGTCTCCTGGGCGATGCCAGCAGGCTCCTCCACTCCAATCCAGTGCTTCCAGGAGAAAGCAAAGCATCAGCAAAAGCAGCGGCAGGCTGGGCGATGCAAAGGCACTGAAGCTCAGCGCCAGCCTCACACCAATGACTGTCGTCTTTGATATTGGTGACTATTGCGAAAGTATACCAACGGAATCGGGAACTTACCAACTGGTGCGACTTGAACACACAAGTGCCTGAACGTATCAAGAGCCTCACTCAGACAGGGCTCGTCCTGCCGAAGAGACACTGAATGCTCAACGCATCAGAAATTCCGGCCGCTGTCAGCTCCAACCACTGGGACAGCTCCTCGTTCTGGACGGAGGCACTGCAACATGTCTGGAACTCTTGGCTGAAATAGAGACGGAGTGACAAACATCAAGAGCACGAGCAAGAGACTAGGGCCTATAGGGCCTAGGGATATATGACAGAGAAAGAAGAGAGACAGAGAGAGAGAGATAGAGAGACAAACAGAAGAAGATAAGAAGCCCTTCCTCCTGCAGTTGCTCATCTGCCGCATGAGCAGTCTTCGCAGGCCCAAGCGCTGCGAGGATGGCCCAGAGCTGCACAAACTGCACCAGCACGGGGCCCTGCCCAAGCAGCAACGGGATCAAGGCCTCGGATCATTCAACAGAGGTTCAAGTGGTGCTCACAAGAACTGAGCAGAACGCAGAATGCTGCTGTCGCGCTGCATCCATCGGTTTGGGCTTCTGTGTCTCAGGGAGCCGCTTGGAGCGGTTCCTGACGGGGCTTAGGCTTGCAAAGAGGAGAGGAGCTTACGGCTCTCGAGATCATTGGATTTGCAGGCCGTGGCTCCCCCATGCAACATAGAGACCTGCGGCAACCAACGCAACCAGCACCACAGCTCCGGCTCCGGCAAGCCACCAACGGACAGTTGCAGCATCTTCCTTGCACCTGCTGCGGTCTTGCTTTGATTCGACAAGGAACCCGGGACGTTGCCGCAGGCCTCTTGCAGCGGCCGGCACTGCTTCGGAATTGATCTGCGCACATGCTGCAGAGAACGCCCTCGTAGCCTAGGCTCCGCACCATGGCACGCAAAACGACAAACAATGACAAACTCAAGACATGTGTCCCGAAAGCACTTGGGGCAGCGAGGAAACGCTGAACATGCTCATCCATCCATCCCTTCATCCTTGAACCCATCCATCAACTCATCCATGCATCCATCCGTCCATACATCCGTCCACAATAAACCTGTAAATTGCTATAAGCTCTTCTAGAAAGCCCTTCTGTCCTTTTCAATCCTTTCTATAACACCTTCTACAAACGCTTCAACAAACCCTTCATGAAACCTTCCATAAAACAAACCCTTCAACAGACATCAACAAATCCTTCTAAACACCCTCTACAAGCATGAACTAAAAAAGCGTTGAATAAACCCTTCTAGCAACCCAAAAAAACTTGCACAGGCCCTCGACTAACATGCTTCCCCGCCCCCCAAGCCCCATGTACTGGTGGAACTCAGGACCACGGCCAAAATTCTCTCCATTTACTGGCCGGATTCCTGAGCACGGCCAACATGCTTCTCTCAGGTACAGGCGGGATGCAGAGACATGACCAACATGTTCCTCCACGTACAAGCGGGATTTCACGTATTTCGCAACTGAGCTCCGTCCAACGAGAGGATTAACGTCGAGGCCAAAATGAAGCTCATGTATTGGAGTTTGCACTGGATGGCGAGGACCCCGCATGCCGCGCCCAACGAGAAGTTTGCTCATGAGGCTCGTGTGTTGGAACTTGCAGTCGATCGCGAGGCCGCGGATACGCACCGTCCACCGAGATCCCCGATTTACTGACCTCACAACATGCGCAGCACGATTTCGCATGACTCCCTGAACCTGCTGCTGGGAGTCACACGCCATCCAGGGACGCGGACATGCCGGTGGCACCGAGACTGTTGTCAGCTCGAAAGCAACGTATTGGACGTTTTTCACTGGATCGCACTGACCGGGGGACTCGGACAGACCAGTAGCACCTGGAGGTATGTCAATTCGAGACTAATGTGCGACCAATGCACTGGAATTTACAATGGGTCGCGCCGACCGGAGGACTCGGACACACCAGTAGCACCCGGAGGGATGTCAATTCATAGCTCGAGTCGTCACGGCATCACGCGGGCGGCACGATTTCACGCGCGTCAGCAGAGGGTTGCCAAGTCCGCGGACGAATCGTCTATAGGCACCACACGCTCTGCTTGATTTGACGCTGGGCGCCGACTGCCGCTAGACCTCCCCCTGCACGTTAAACGAAAGCACGACAGCAAGACCGGAGGCAACCACGTAAAACTTTGACAGTACTAGATTGGGGAACATCATCATCACCATCATATCATGCCATCCAGACCACTCGATGCAAAAACCCTTCGCCACGCTTTCCACAGAAAATACCCAGTTCCAGCAAAGCTGCCTTCGGCGCATCCAAGCTCTTTCCATTTGCGTATGCTGTTTGTCGAGTTGCATCGCTCTTCAGCTGGAAAGAAACACCTTTAGAGCGAATTGGTCACAACCGGGCAATGCAAGAAGACAAGCTTGCTGAGATCGGCACTGATGAGGCGTCAGGTCCGTGGCCTCTAAAAGTGCATACCCAGGGGAGGGTCTGCAGACCTGGTCGGTCAAGAAGATGTCATACACTATTCCTTCGAAAGTCTTGCACTGAAGCGACCCGTGATCGCTCTTCGTCGGCGGCGTCTTCTCACGAAGCTTTGTCAACAGATGCAATCTTGATGCGTCTTGCGTCGTTTTAGCAAGAGAAGCTCCTCTCAGGTCGATCTTGACCCTGTGGCGTATGGCTCTGGCGAGGACACCGGGTGCAAAGGAAATGTTGGGATTTTTCGCAAGGGAGAGACGACCTCGAGCAACTAGTCCTTCCGGGAGTCCTTCCACGTAGTTGATCCGATTGTAGGACAAGTCCAGTCTCTGGAGCGAATCCGTTAGTGCATGGTCGCCCAAATGAGGTAGCGTGCCTGTCAGGTTCGACCTAGCGGCGTCCACTCGCTCGAGGTGTTCTGACTCAGCAAAGGGCCAAAGGAGATTCTGCACCGGACTGTTCAGGGGGCATCCAGAAACCTGAGATCATGCTACAGGAGCAACAACAATAAAAGCTGCCTACCCTCCCGCTGGCAGGTAAGTGACATCAAGAAATGTCAGCGATGGAAGGAGTTCGAATCCGTTCAGGGCCACTGTATCCTCTGCTGTCGCCACGAAACGGGCATGGGTGTCCTCAGCACTCATGCTTTAGCCCGGAACTCATCTGCGGATTCTAGCATTCCTCCGGTCTTAGGCACAGACTGCCAGATCCAGTACGCTCAGCCTACGGAGCCGTCCATGCCACTGGCTGGTCAGACGGCCGCTCACCTCTGTTCGTCTCAGCAAAGCCTGTTCCAAGTCTTCGTAATGCAAGAGATCCTCGATATCTCCTGTGGTATCCGTCTTGGAAAGATCCAGATTCGTCAATTTGCGAAGATCCGTCAGAGCTTTGAGCTCCCCGCTGGTTTGCGTCTCCGCGAGTATGATATGAGTCGCATGTGTGAAGTTTTTCAGATCTTCCAGGCGGCCGTTGATTGCTGTCCTGGACAGGTCCAGCTCGACCAGTTCCTTCAGATTCACCAGGGCCCCCAACTTCCCGTCAACCTTCGTCTGGTATAAGTCCAGCCATTTCATCTGCGTCAGATTCTGCAAAGCTTCTAGAACACCTGTGACCAGCGTGTTCGGTAAATGCAGCTGTTCGAGCCGTGTGAGGGCGCTCAACGTCCGGATATCGCCAGACAGGTGCCGGTTCTCATTGAGCCACAGGTGCGTGAGTCTGGTCAACTTGCCGAACTCCGCGGACAGCCGGCCAGTCAAGTTTTTATACCCGAGGTCAATCCACTGCACGCACTGCTCGTCCTCCACACACTCGATGCCCTCCCATTGGCAATGATCGCCATGCATCACATCGTCCGCAACACCCAGATTCTGCAGGACCACTTTGAGTATGGCATTTTCTCGGTCACCTTGGCTGACATCTTGCTGTGGCTGTCCCCAAACAACTCCAAGCTTACTTTCACCGAGCTGCAATCGTTGACACTGCTCCCGAGCACGCTGGACGGTACCTGCTTGGAGGGCCAAGACCTAAAGTCCGCAGACCTGACACCTTCCTGCATGCTTCCATGTCAAGCTTGCGGAGGCCTGATCCCGAGAACTTTGAACCAACCTCCCATCAGGAAGGTCCTGCGAAAACTTCCAATACTATCAATACATCTGCGGAGACCGAGCAGGGTCCTCGGCAGGGCGCCGGGCACCTGCCAGCGCCAGGAACAGCGCGAGCCACACCAAGACCATCCGACGGAGGAGGCCACGCAAAATAACGCAAGCAGGGCAGGTCTAGGAAGCGGCCCAAGATGTTGCAATGGTGGTTTTTTCGAGCATGTTTCAGACACGAATCACCACAGGGTTTGGCAAACCGGCGAGGAGCCAAAAGGCTGAAGCATGAGAGATCTTTGGGTTTCTTCCTTCTCCCTGTTGCAACAGCCCTTGCTCTACAGAACAGTACGCTGCGGTGACCTGTGCTTCCCGCGCTGTGTCTTTCGCTATGTTGGATGGCTGATGCACCAAAACGAGTCTGGTTGATGAAAAATAAACAAACAGAGGGCATCTATATATGTAAATACATATATAAATGTATATACACACAGGTAGGCATAGACATGCATACATGCAAACAAACAAACATACGTTCATCGTACATGCATACAAACATAATCACATACAGACGTATAAGCATGTGAAGATATATGCACATAAACGTAAAAACATATATACATATATACATGTATACATATATACATGTACACATATATACATATCAGTTACTACGGACGCACACGCTCGGTACCCTCGCTGAACAGCCAAAGGTAACGGTCCCTTTTCTGTGCGACCGCAACGTGAGAGTCGGCCACAAGTCCGATCATCAAAACTTCACTCGATCTTCACAAGTCCATCACCGGGGGTGCTCCATGGCATTCACCACGGACCGCAACATCATTCCGATCGGACACATCAGACGAGCGATATTCCCCGCGAACAAAATCAAAAGTCTTCGATCGGATCGCCGCTTTGCGGCGAAGGCTCCTCGATGGGATCGTCATCGAGCGGAGCTGCACCGAGCAAATCGATGAGCTGTCTCTCAGCGGCTCGGAAAGCAGCGTCCGGAGTCGCCTTAGCCTTTGCACGGCGAGCACCCGCGTTGTTCGAATTGTAAGCAGCGATCTGCGCAGGAGTCGGCGGGGCTTTAGGAGCTGGCAAAGGAGCGGACCCAGGCGTAGCCGGCCGCGGATCCAAAGGCCGGCCCGCACATGGAGCCATTAAAGGCGCTGAGCACACCTTGGTGGGGGCGAGCGTTGGTGCCCTCCGGGACCAAATAGTAAATCGGCTGATCCAGGTTGATGGGTGGGATGCCCCAACATCCAACCCAGCAAGGTGCCGATCCCGGTCCCGATGAGCAGGTGGCGTCACCCAAGGGATCCCGCGACAGAAATGGCACATGTCGAACCTGCGATCGCAAGCCGTGCACAAAGGAGTGAGCTGATTCGGCGCCCAGTCCTCGCGCGGCATGCGAACGGCCGCGTAACATTCTTCGCCGTCACCGTCGCAAAAGCAGCCGGTGAACAGGCCGACAGAGCTGGTCGTGAGTGCCGTAAGCGAGCGCTTGCAGGCCCACTCGGTTTTGAGCGTCACGGAGAGGATCCCCCATACCGAAAATACGAAAGGGTGGAGAGGGCATGAATTTTTCGGTATGCCGATCGACACAACCAGGAGGTTCTGTCTCTGCAAGTCCCCACGAGTATGACTCATGCTACGTGTACACTTGTTTAATTCGGTTGCGAAGTGTTGTGAATACATATATACATATATACATATATACATATATACATATATACATATATACATATATACATATATACATATATAAGTATATACGTATATATATATATATATATATATACATATACATATACATATACATATATACATATATACATATATACATATATACATATATACATATATACATATATACATATATACATATATACATATATACATATACATATATACATATACATATATACATATATACATATATACATATATACATATATACATATATACATATATACATATATACATATATACATATATACATATACATATATACATATATACATATATACATATATACATATATAAAGATGTACATATACGCATATATGCATATATGCATATATGCATATATGCATATATACATATATACATATATACATATATACATATACATATACATATACATATACATAAACATATACATATACATATACATATACACATATACACATATATACATATATACATATATACATATATACATATATACATATATACATATATACATACATACATACATACATATATATATAGATATGTATAGGTATGCAAATACATGTACACATATATGCACATATGCGTATATACATATAAACATACAGACATATATAGATATAGCTGTAGATATATACATACATACATACATACATACATACATGCATACATACCTTTGTATATACGTATATGCATCCATGCATATGTGCATATATGCTTCTGTGCTTATATGCTTTCTACATATACATATACATAATATCCTCCCCCACCCCCCTCGCCCCTTTCCCCACCCCCCAAGATCGACCGCAGAGAATTCAATTTGATGCTCGCCCCCTGCCCCCCACCCCCCCCCCCAAGATTTACCGCAGTGAAAATTTTGGAGCTTTTTGAACATTACAAGGCTTCGCGTCTTGAAAGCCACGACAACGAAACACCGTGATGCTCAAAAACCTCCAAAATGCCAACAAACGTCGAAAAGTCGGAAATGTTTGGGGAATCTGGCCCCGACCTGGCCATAGATGCCAGAATTTGTGTTGCAATGTTTCGTGAGTTTTGAGATTGGGAATTTTGGACTTTGCTAGCTTTACACTGTTTTGAAAGGTTCAGGCCACGAAACACTGCAATGCAAAGATAGGAAAGATTCCAAAACTTTGCAGATGATCACCAACCTGCCAGCTATGGATACCAGGATTTTGGAATTCTGACTGTTGTGAGAACTACAATGTTTCGTGAGTTTGAGGATTGGAATTTTTGCATTGTGAAGGCCTGGGTCGGCGGAGGACCACGAAAAGCTCATCCAACTGTTCTACAATTAGAACATCATGGTTGAAAAGTTTCCCTCAAAGCTCGGCGGGCGTGGAGGCGGCTGGCAGCGAACTGCAACAAGAAGACCCCAAGTTAAGGAAGGAGCTCCAAAACTGGCCACACGAACCACCCAATAAGCAAACCCTGCGCAAATCCAGACTATAAGCCAGCGGGTCCTCTCAGCGCACGAAAAGTCAGTTAACGGGGAGGGGGGTGTGGGCCTCAGCGCTTCCAAAATGATGCAGCAAGTGCACAAGAAGTCCAACGCACGATTCGGACGATGCCCTAAGGAAGCCCTGCTCATGAACTCAGAAAGCACGAGACTCAAATTCGTCACCAAAACATGCTGCTCGTGCACGGCTGCAAAGGCGAACAATCCGAATCTGTGTGGTTCCTGACAGGCGGAGCTCTGGCTATCATCTGCAGGCAGGCACAGGAACCCAGTCCGCTCCACCGTTCAACGGAACCCAAGATAATCAGCACAACAGGCGCAGAACACAAGCGCTTGAGAGTCTAGCATTACGGGTGCAAGGTGGGAGGGGGATACTGATGCTGTACAGCTTTTGCTGCTGATCTTGCTGGTGTTGATGCTGACGCTGACACTGATGCTGGGTGCTGGCGCTGGTGCTGGCGCTGATGCTGATGCTGATGCTGCTGCTGATGATGCTGCTGCTCATGATGATGGCCACGGGCGACGATCGTGGCCACCACTACTCTGCTCCACTGTCCTGCACACTTGAACCGCGTGCCACATGTCATTTCTCAGGAGTAGATGTCATGCCCAAGAGCTCTTCGGGCCCATCTTCTTTTTATGACAGTGGCGGCGGGTGGCCTCTGAGGGCGCTGCAATCGCAACACTCGGGCACGGCCTGAGGAATTCCTACTAATCCTTCGCAACGATTTGAAGGTTTTCGGGTTGTTCGCAACTCATCGCTTGTCAACTTCCACCTCATACTTGTCCCCGAGGATGCGGATGGGAATGTTCACCCACCCTGCGAAATGAGCAACCCACTGCAGCTTAGCAACAGCAATGATAATCTAGTAACAATACTGATCATGGTCATTATCACAATCACACTACCAATAAAAATATGGCCTGCGCGAGCTCCATATCCATATCCGCTCCCTAAAGCCTACGCCCCCTCCTCAACCTTAACGGCCCTTAATACATGCGCTACCCTCTCTACCAAAACCCTGCCCAAAGTCTGCACACCACACAGGATTCCCGGCCGCACCTTCCTTGCCTTGGCTCCCTCCTGCTGGACGCCAACTGGAAAAGCGCTGGACGAAGTCTGCCAGAAATGCCTCAACTTCACTTTACGGTCCAGAGTTTGGGGTATATCTTAGGGTTTGAGACTGCTGGTTTAAAGCTTGGGGTTTAGGGTACATTTTGGAGTTTAGGGCTTGGGGTATGTTTCATGGCTCACCACTTTTGGTTCAAGGTGGAGCTTGGACAGTTTCAGGTGGCTGAAGCACGATAAGCACCTGGGCTTCTCCCTTCTTGGGTTCACTTAGGTCTTCTTTAGCGTTTACTGAGGTTCAGGGTTTAGGGTTTTGGGGCCCTTCTTGGCAATTCAGTGTTCAATTAGGGTCAGGTGAGCACTGGGATATGATATATACATGCGCAATGTCAGTTGCCTTTCAATGGGTCATTCTTATTCTTGTGGCGATCAGACTGCACATCATGCTCAACCCTAAGCCTTAAACTGCCTAGGCGGAGGCCTTGGAGATGATCATGGCCAACGGGATGCCGGGGCAGCCGTGAAGGCCAATGCCGCCAGGGAACCAGGTACCCTGCGAGAGCTTAGGTCAGTAGTAGGGATTAAGGTGTAGGGTTTAGGGGTTTCGGGTTAGGGTGTGGGGTTCAGGGATGTGGGTTTAGAGTTTAGGGTTCGGTAGTAGCAGTCGTCGTCGCGGTGGCGGTGGCTTGCTGGTGGGAGCAAGCCTTCTAGATTCTTCGGCTGCCTACTGCTACCAATATGAATATCGCGATGACGACATTCGACGTCTTGTCTTGACATTGTCGTGTTACAAGAATACAGAAGCTTTGACGGCTCCCCGGAAGAGACGATATCAACACTGGAATTTCTCATGGCGCAGCTCAGTTAGCTGTCGCCAGCAGTTTAACTCTACCTCGCTTCGGCAAAATGACACACCCCAAACAGAAAGCAAAACCCTTCACACGCCAACGCTGTCGACTTCTGAAGCCCTCAGTCCTAAGATCACTCCTCTGCAAACCCAATGTTCTGGGCCTTAAGCCCTATCCTCTCGACTCTCTACCCTAAACCCTAAGGCTACTACGAAACCTGCAAGTGCGAGCCCTTACTCCCTAAACCCCAAGCCCTTGATTAATACAATAACCACATGACAGTAACGATACAGAAACTAGCTATAGTTAATAATTAAGTACATAGCTATATACAAAAACCCCTAAAACCCAAGCCCTTTAAGCGCCGGGCCTTTGGCAGGGTCTGAGCCGGGCGCTCTGCGAAGCGATCTGGGTTAAAGCTCTCGGGGCTGGCGTGGAGCGCCGGGTCCTCGGCTTCCCGTATATATGGGTAGTTGTCAAAATTGTGGCCCGTTTTGGGGTACCCTAAATATTGGTGCTGTATCATAGCCAAATATGAGGACCCAAAAAGGGACCATAAGTTTGACAACCACCCGTACGTGTGGGTTGAGGGTTTTGGCTTTAGGGTTTAAGGGTTTAGGTAGGGTACATACATACATACATGCATACATACATACCTACATACATACATACCTACATACATACATACATACATACATACATACAATCATTCATTCATACAAACGCAGCTAGCTAGGCGTTTCTTTACGGGTTTAACTACGCATACTAACTTCTCAGCCTTTGTGCAGAACAAGCATACCCTTCTGAAACGGAAAAAAGTGACATTTCCGAACGAATGGATCAAATCCGAAGTTGCCAGTTGGAACGAGATGCCATGTTGGTGATGCGCGGATCCGCCGAGACCACGAAGCCTGCATCAGTCGCATTAGAGCAGCCCTTGTTTGCTACGACTTAAGGGTATGGGATTTAGGGCCATGGTTCAATGCCACGCATGCATGCATGCCTGCGTGTACTTCGTGGACTTTTACAACATCACAGCCGGTGCAGTGGCCTTTGGGGATGCGGTACCCGGCAATTTCGATGTCCTCCTCTCCAGAACCAAGCTTTCTGCTGGGTTGTTGAGCTGCGGACATATGTCGGAAGTGGTAATGAAAGGGGTACTATTACTATGATAAGGAACCCCCAAAATAGTGTCGGTAATTATCGAGGCCCCTATATTGTAACTTGTCTCCCATGGCAAACGTCCATCATGCATTGGATTCATGGCAGTTGCAGCAATGACTCAGCCGAGGCGCTCGGGCCAGGATTCTTTAGGCTTTAGGGTTAAGGGCTTAGGGTCTAGGGTTTGCGATTCTGGGCGGGTCGATCAAAGTGGCTAACAAAAGGCAAAGGCTTCGCAACCGCCACATGGGAACTTGAGTAAGTCCGGGCGCTGGTGGCCCAATTCTGCCCCTCAGCATCCTCGATCCCGAATGCGGCGTTTAGGGTACATAATGCCACACTTCCCAAGGGACCCTCATGGCATAAAGGCCTCTGAGTTACATCACTCCGCTGAGGAGGACCTCAAAAAGGACACTGGGATCGGGAACACCTCTCTTCTTACTTCTTGTGAATGCAGAGTTGCAGTTTATGGCTTCCGGCCTAGGGTTCAGGCTGGCTTGTTACCTACGGTCGTGGACTCAGGGTTTAGGGTTTACTGTTTAGGGTCAAGGGCCTTCTTCGGTTCTGAGTTGCGGGGTCCTCTGCCAGACGGAATCCGCCCCCACTCGGCGGCTTCACTCGGAGCGTCTCGTCAAGAATTGCCTGCAACGCATTTGCTCCGTAAGGACAAGATTTGAATATCTAAAGCATTACATAGGCTTTAGGGCACAGGGTTTCGGGGCCTAGAGTTAGGATTCCAGGCGAGATGTGAACAGGCAGAGGACGTGTGACAGAGTAGCAACGTCGACGGGCAACCCAGACGCAACAGGAACCACTTGTCAAGCAGTGTACCTGAAAATACACGTTGAAGATCCCTAACCCTGACAGAAGTAGATTCCAAAACCAAACGCTCTGATTTCTTTGAGTGCCGAAGTAACTTGGGGTTATCATGAAAGGGTTTAGGGTTTAGGGCTTAGGGAAAAGGGTTTGGGGTGTAATCGCTTTTTACTTTTGCTCGTCGAATCTATCCGCAGCAAGCCTGCATCCAGAATGTCGTACAGGCCGGCATGCAGGTGTTGGCTGCAGGGTTTTGCTTGCCCTTCACTTGGGGGTTAAACAGGCTTGGAGTCTTTAGGCCTTACAACCTTCCCTAAACCCAATAATTGCCCTAGACTCCCCTAAACCTCTAAACCCCCGCAACCCCCAAACCCCAAACCCCTACACCCGACCCTAAACCCGAAGACGCCTGCAGGTAGCTGAGCTTCTTCAGATCGCTTTGGGTGCCTGCCGGTTTTGCACTGGCCTCTGCGAAAGCCTTCTCCCGCACCTCGTGTAGGGTTTAGGGTTTAGGGTGTAGGGTTTGGGGTTTAGGGCTTAGGGTGTAGATGGGTGTAGGGCTTATAGGGTTAAGGGTGTAGAGGGCTTAGGGCTTAGGGTGTAGATGGGTGTAGGGTTTAGGGTGTAGGTTGCACAGCCTATGTGAGTTTGGAATTGCGCACACCAAACTACTGAAAGCATCGTGATTGAACTGTATCTGCAACAGTGCAACTTGACATGAAGAGGAAGCCTGAAAACAACGGTAAGACTGACAGCACACAAAGCAACAAGAAGAGGAGCAACAGTAACCTGCAAGTTTCGAAGGTTCAACTATGTTTGGGCACATCAGCGTGCAGATGTCAGAACGAAGAGCCGTTTTGCGGTCTTCCAACTTTACACTGCGGCCTGCTGCTTTAAGGCTTCCAGTCTGCTTGCTGATGCACTTACATGTACAGAGGCAGTCACGCATATGGGGAGGGAGCGAGAGAGAGCGAGAAAGAGAGAGAGAGAGAGAGAGAGCAACACACACAGAAAGGAATCCAAACGACACGTACATACATAAACACACGTACATACACACACACACGCATAAATATATTCATTCATTAATTCATTCGTTCATTCGCTCCTTTGTTCATTCGTTCATTCATTCATCCATGCATATATACGTGCCCGCACACGTGTACGCCACACAGGCATACACTCATATGCATACGCAGGCATGCAGACCCGCGGACACAATGCATCCCACATACACATACGCATGCCCCTGCACATACATGCACGCGTACATGGATGTCCACATGGATTTGTCAAGCAGCTGATTCCCCTGAGAGAAGCTAAAGATGGCCAGATCCTGTCAACGGTTCTGGCCTCGGAAGCAGAGGACGTGAGGTAGATGGCGTTGGCCAGCAGAGATGCGAGCTCCACATAGGCACCCCAAACCTTCGATGTGCGTGTCGCATGGCGCTGCTTCTGCAAGATCAATCTTGAGTGGCTACACTAGCCCAAGTGTCACGCCACTTACCGCAGCAAAGGGGCCATGAGCATGGAAGCGTTGGCCACGCGATCAGTGCTCCAGTTTTCCCCATTCTCATCCTTGCTCCTTTGCTGCGCCCGAGGGTGCTCTTAATGAAGCGACCTTAATGATTAGAACAAGGTTTAGGGGTATATAGTACTATAGATGTAATAAGGAACTCCGAAAACCCTACTCTGATTATCAAGGCCCCTACATTACTTCACACACAGACATGGAAAGGGCTGGCCAGCACATCAAGGACATCTTCTCACACGGTTACATGTCCATGGCTCAAAACCCGCACTACCTTTGAACGGAGTTGACTGAAACGGCTAAACCCTAAACCCTAAACCCTAAAGCCTAAACCCTCCCAATCAATCCCATGTAACCCGTGCAGGACCTTACGGCTCTGGCTGTACTCTGGGTGGGAACTGCACAACATACCAATGTCATTACTACAATGATGAGGATGACGATTGCGAGGATTACTATGGATAGACTTTTGGCATAGCTTTGAAAGTATCGCAAATCTCTATGTGAGCAAGCGCATAACATGTAGGGGCCTTAATATTTAATTGGTTCTTTAGCTTCTAATAGAACTATATCTTTAGTGAGGAACCCAAACATAGTATTGGTGATTTAGCCGAAGCTCTTCATCATGCGCCGCAAGACCGCATACTTTGGCTCCTGTCTTACTACACTGATCGCTGAATCCGTGCGAGCTGTCTCGACACACCGCTCCCTGGATGTTTGACAGCTTTTGTGGGTTCAGGCTTTAGCATATAAGAGACACGAGCCTTTTGGTATAACTTAAGGGAGGTTTTGGGGACCTCCACAGTAAGGCATTGCCCTCATATGCTCTGGGTCGGAGCTCGCATGCTTTATTTCAACCCCGGCCGGGAACAAGACTTCGTAGGGCTGTTTCCCTCTCGATAGCTATAAAGGTTACCATACGGTTTGGTTTGAAAAAATGAATGCATCACATAGAGGGTGAGATTGGGGAGTTCGGCAGTCTGACAAGTTAGGAGACTGAAATGTCTTCAAGTTACGAACGTTTTGACTTTGACAACACCCCGGAGTCTGAAGGTTTGTGACGGAATGCAGCTTGAAAGACTGAAGCTGCGGCGACATGCGCCGCGCGACAGACGTGAGGTGAGGACGCAGGTGGGTCCACGTGGTGCATCGCAGGCTCGAGATTGAAACTTTGAAAGGATGGAGAGTTTGAGAAGCCCGAGACTGAAAGCTAGAAGGATTGAACTGTTCTCACTTCGAGAGTTCGAACGCTTGAAAGTTGAGGAATTTCACAGGTTGAAGGGCGAAGTGATTGAAAGCTTGGACGATTGAAAGATTGAGTGTGAAAGCGTAAAGTTCGAGTTTGTTAACACGCGTATACTCTCCTGTGTTCAGGGACTTCATCTTGAGTATCGGGATTGGGGCTTCGAGTTTAGAGATGCCGGCATTGACCTATGCCTTCAACAACATCCCACTGGAAGTAAGGTTACACGGGAGTTTCCGAAAATACGGGACCCTAATATAGTACCCTAAATAATAAGATCCTCATTAAAAGGACCCTAAAAGAAGGCACCCGTCGTTTTTGGGAAACCCCCATATGTGCCCAGATAAGATATGGGATCAACCGCCATCGCCTAATGCGGAGGCAGGTTCAAAATAAAATGTGGGATCCACAGCCGTCGCCTGGCGGGGGATCGGGAAAAACATATGAGAGTCGATCGCACTCGCCTAATGAGCGGGAGGGTTTGGGAGATTAACCACCATCTACTGACATGGGAAATTCCGAAATAGGTACCTCGTTTTGGGGTCCTTACTACAAGGATTCTACTATTTAGGGTACTGCGTTAGGGCCCCCTGTTTTCGGAAACTCCCACATAGCAGGTTCAAGATGTGAGGTCACCTGCCATCGCGTGACCCTGGGTCGGTCTTCCTCCGTCGCTCATGCCTTCGAAATGTCAGGTTTCCAAAATTTCGACTCGGAACTCGCGGAACCGCGGAACTCTCGAAGCGTTTCAATCCTTCAAACTCTCCAAACTTCAAAACCTTCACTATTCATGTTCTCACCCTGGTGAAGTAGGAGGAGTGGGAGGAGGACGAGGAGGAGGACGAGGAGCAGGAGCAGGAGCGGGAGCGGGAGCAGGAGCGGGAGCGGGAGCAGGAGCAGGAGTAGGAGTAGGAGTAGTAGTAGGAGTAGGAGTAGGAGTAGTAGTAGTAGTAGTAGTAGTAGTAGCAGTAGCAGTAGTAGTAGTAGTAGTAGTAGTAGCAGAAGTAGTAGTCTCCTCGATCTTGCCACTGCGCTTCAGTTCTTCGATCTGTCCCCGGAGCCGGTTAACAAGCTCGTCCTTGGCCCGAAAACCACGGCCAAAAGCGGTGAAGGGGAGCTTCAGAGGGATGAGCCCATACAGTCCCTCGTTGTAGCTGTAGAGCAACTTCATCATTTCCTGGTCGAAAGGGATGCCGGTGAAGAGCTCTGCAAAGAGTGTCACACTCCAGTCCTTTAGCTCCTGCGCCGGCCGGAATTTGCCTCTGGACTCCACAGAGTCCAGAAACTCTGAACAGCGTGCCTGAATAACGGGCAGAAAATATTCGAAGGCCTCCTCACATAGAGCAGAGTTGATCAATCCCACACGGCTGGTTGCGTGGGCCTCCCCTCCAAGGTTCATGGTGCCATACTCAGTGTGCAACTGCGAGAAAGTGTCTGGTAAAGCAGATTTTGTGATTTTCTTCTCAGCGCTGGTAAAACCGGTCACACCCTCTGCACCACCCACAATGACAGTTTTGCGGCCGAAGTAGTTCCTGGGTTCTTGCTAAAGGATTTAATTTAAGTTACCATAATAGGTGTCTTGAGAAAATAATATGGGCTCCTTGTCATGGTGACTGAAAGTAAACCCCTTAAGCCCTGAACCCGTAGTCCCCAAACCCTAAGTCCCTTAAGGCCGAAAAAATCCTTAAATCCCGTAACAAGAACCGAGACTCATCTGAAACACCGGCCCATATGCTTCGACTTGCTCTGCGATATATCCGTCAGGATCCTTCCCGGACTTCCGACATTTTGGGGTTTAGGGTTTAGGGGTTAGAGGTTAGGGTTTAAGTTTAGGGTTTTGGGGTTAGGGTTTAGGGATGTGACCGGGCTTCCCAGGGTTAGGGTTGAGGGTGAAGGGTTATATTTTATTCGTGAAACGTGATCCCTATGACTTTGCCCACAATACCCTTATATTAACCCTTATAATTAGTCTGGCAACCCCTTAATCCCCCAAGCCTTCACGTACTTCAGCAAATCGAGAAAGGCATTGCCGGGCTTTCCAGGAGGAAGTGGCAGCTCCCGGACAGCACCCTTCGCGGCATCACCGGCGGCTCGGCAGATGCGCCCGCTTCTTTTGCCACGGCGGACGGAAATGATCGCAGAAGCACCGAGAAGTAGACCTGTGGCAAAGGAAAGGTGATATTCAGCAAAACAGCAACAAGCTTTCAGCACAACCTCTTTCTGTTGGGAGTCTGGCATGGCAGCCTGCTGGAAGCCTCTTCAGGTGTTCTTCCTGGGGCTTTCGTCGAACATCTGGGGCACGAGAAGCTGCTTGCAGCAAGGGCCGCACATGTCCATGGCAGGATGGCGAGATGGCTGCCATGGTGGCTTCAAAGGACAGCTTGAACGCATTGTCGGATGGGAATCGCCTGCTGACAGCAAATCACACAACACCAGGTCAAAACCTAAACCCTAAATCCTCAACCCCTAAACCCCAAAACCCTAAACACGCCTGCCCTTACTCTAGCGCTGGGCCGAAGGTTGAAAACTCGAAAACATTCGAAAACTCAGAACAAGTTCAAAAAAACACGAAGAAGTCGAAAAGCTGAAACCCCGAAAAGTACAAAAAAAGGAAGCGCAAGGAAACGAAAAACCGAAATGTGCAAAACACATCAAAAAGAAAGCGCCAAAAGCAGAAATGACGAAAACGTTTCGACGTTTTGACTGTCGAGGTTTGATTAGGTCCCGCTCATTGAAACTAAAGTTCGGTTGCAGACTTAGGGGCATTGTGACCTTGTGCGTGCCAACACGTGGTCAACAACAAAGACAGGATTTGGCAATACACCCTGTGATGGCAAAGGATGTGAAGGAGCGGATTCCACACTATCCTCCAGACAGGCACAACGAAACACCGCTTTCATCGACTCCATATGTATGTACAGCATTGAACAGCATTACGTAACAACATGTCATGACATGTCATGACTAAGACATACTGACTGCTCTTGTCATGAAGGATGGAGACCCCTGTGCAGACGGCAGTGGCGGTGAAGTCAACAGTGCAAATCAAATCAAACATCAAGTCGACCAGCCCTAAAGTGTGATTCCTCTCAGCCCGACGCCGCTGAACTCTACACCATCAGGGCTCGGACAGAACGCTCTGCGCATCAAGCACGCCACAGCTTTTTCCAGCCAGCCAGGCGTAGAAAGGATGGAAAACAGATTGGGTCCGTCCTCTTCAGCAACAGCATGCACTCTACGGGCTTAAGTTTTACGGTTGAATATGCATGTTCTTTGCATGTCGCGGTGAGCTAAAGAGGCCCGATGAATTGTGTTGCCAAGGCCTTGCACCCTGGCAGCCAGGGGTTGCGAGTTTCGGGTTGCGGATGCAAGGTTTGGGGGTTTCTGAGATGACGGTGCAGGGCAAAGGGTTTTGGGTGGTTCAGGTTTAGGGCTCAGGGTTTACGGTTTCGGGTCGATGACAGTTTGTTGAGCTTCGCGATGGTTTGATTTGAGCCGCTGTCGCAAGGTCTTGCGCCGAGTAGCGACCCAGCCCATCCACAAACAGGCACAACACTGAAATTTGGAGGCTTATGCACTCCCTCGCGGTCCTGACATGTTGTCTTCAGACAACTGCCGCTGCAAAGGTGACACATAGAGGCTTCAAAGAGCTCAGAGTGCTTTGGGAATTGGCCTGGACGTCTGTTGTCACTGTGCATCGGGATTAGGCTAGGGCTTAGGGCTTGAAGGGGCTAGCAGGACCCTAGGAAACTCATCGAAAGCCTGATCGCTGAGCCTCCTAAGTTTTCAGTGCGGAACAAGAGACATGTTGCTTCTCCTTCAGCCACGACGGCACATATCTCCCTCAAAGAACAACAAATCTTGAAACCACCAGGGCATTGTGTGCCCAAGCCCTCGAAAGCCTGTCTGTGACCCAGCCGTGCCTTTCTTAACAAAACCGAAGAACCACCGGATACTGGAAGCTGCTGCAGTCGCTACACGCGCACCACCTGAATCTCCAAGTCTTAGCAACACCAAATCCAAAACAGGGTTTAGGATTTGACAGCGCCAGCCGCTTTGCAGGAGACCCAAGCTGCGCAAGACTGACAATAACAGGGCTGTAGAAAAAGTTCAGGAACTTAGTTTGAGTTAAAATGGTAAAGGTCTACCCCAAACAATATGGTTTGCGTGGTATGGCAGCGTAAATGAAGTGCTTAGCAAGAACCCAGAGAACGTCTGGGTTGCCGGCTGGACCCGCATCTCCCAAGGCCAAAGCCTCAGAACTGTCTCTTCGTAGTGCACTCTCGCCACCCTTATGGTAACACTGCTGCTAATCCTTAGAGTAATTTTGCAGTAATTAGAATCTGCACCAACCTTATGTACCAGTCGTAAGCATTCGCAGTACTGCATCACTCTAGGAAAACTTTGAAATCGCGCAGACATGTTGACGATGTCCCTACAAGAATCTATTTCCGTCTGGGGGACATGTGCAATTGGACTCGGCTAGCCAGTGACCCGAAGAATGTGAGGACATCCTAGCCGGGTCGATGCTTCTGCTTCTACTACCACTAGATGATTCCGCTACTCCTGCTGACTGCTACCACTGCAACTACTAGTACTCCTGCTACTACTTCTGCTACTTCTCCTCATCCTCCGCTTCCTCATCTTCCTCCTCTTCCTCTTCCTCCTGCTGCTGCTGGTGCTGCTGCTACTACTGCGACAACTGCGACTACTGCGAGTACCACTACCAGCACTGATACTAAAGCTACTAATACTCTTACCTACCAGCAGAACTACCGCTACTGCTCCTCTTCCTACTACTATTTATGTTCCTGCTGTGACTGCTACCGTTCTTGCTCCCCCTGCCTACTAGCCGTCCTCATCCTCCTCCTGCTCCTGTTGCATCCTCCGGCGCGACTATTGCTAATGCTCCTGCTGCTCCTCTTACGTCCTCCTGCGCCAGTACTCCTCACGAGTGCGGCCAGCTCCATTGTTGGCTTTACTACCACTTCGTCGCAGACTTCGGCATCACAGAGAGCAACACACGCTTTCGTTTCGCAGGGGTCCAGGCCGCGGCTTGGGCCACAGAGGCAGCGAATTGGCCTCCTCCCGGCCTCAAGAAACATCGGTTTCGCATCTAGGCCCTTAGGCAGGGAAGGCGATGGTAAAAGGTGACGGGGATGGCAGTTCAAGGTGTATAACGGCCAAGAGTCGGTTTTCATCACCAAGCTGCAAGCCTGGGCTTTAATAAGCTCCGGGCGCGTGGCAGCGGCTGCGGCAGAAGACTGCCTCCCCTCGGCGAATCACAAGCCGAACTCTAAACACTTGCTGTTCCGAGAATCTAGCAGCGTGTGGAAGGCACCACAAACTGCAGTAAACTGCAGTCACTGAGATCTGCGCCGTGACAAATCCGAGAACACTGAGCCTTGGTAGTCGGCTCTCGTTTCCGCATTGTACTCCTACTCCTACTCCTACTCCTACTACTACTACTACTACTACTACTACTACTCCTACTCCTACTACTACTACTACTACTACTACTACTACTACTACTACTACGACTACTACTATTACTACTGCTACTACTACTACTACCACTACTACTACTACTACTACTACTACTACTACTACTACTACTACTACTACTACTACTACTACTACTACTACTACTACTACTACTACTACTACTACTACTACTACTACTACTACTACTACTACTACTACTACTACTACTACTACTACTACTACTACTACTACTGCTACTTGCTACTGCTACTGCTACTGCTACTGCTACTGCTACTGCTACTGCTACTGCTACTGCTACTGCTACTGCTACTGCTACTGCTACTGCTACTGCTACTGCTACTGCTACTGCTACTGCTACTGCTACTGCTACTGCTACGACGACTACGAGGACGGCGACAACCACTCCAACTCCAACTCCTACTCCTCCTCCTACCCTACTCCTACTCCTACTCCTCCTCCGCCTCCTCCTCCTGCTGCTGCTGATATTACGGCTATGCCTTCGACCAGGACTGCGACTACCACCTCGGCTACGACTGCGACTTAGGCTCCGACAACGACCACTACGACGACGACTGCTACGGCGGTTGCGACCGATGGCGTCGACGACTACTATACCCCCTAAATGAACCGGACGACACCTATACCACTAGAGCACCACCATCTCCAACACCTACGGTCCTGGGGGTGGCGCAGCATCATCATCTGCAGGCCCATAGCCGTGGCGTCCGTCTTCCGGCCTTGTGCCTGCTTTCCGGGTCAGGTCCCGCTGTCACAACGAAGATCAGTTGGAGATAGGTGAAAGTCAGATGCTGCTGACAATAGTGTTGAGCATTTCTACTAGCAACAATACAGGTCATCGTAGTGGTAACAGCAGAAGCTGCAGAGCACCAAGCAAGGTGTGACTAGTGATACCATCACCGTCGTCAGCAGCAGCAGCTTCATCATCATCATCATCATCAACAGCAGCAGCAGCAGTGTCGCCACCATCATCATCACCATCAGCATCACCATCGGCATCAAGAGCATATACCAGCATCAGCACCATCATCGCTGCCACCACCACTGCCGAAGCATTCGAAAAAGCACTGGTCAGAACGATAGCAAGAAATGATGACAGACACAGGAGTTCATGGCAGTACGGATCACTCCATCGATCTTGCACTAGTCAAAAGCATGACTAAAAGAACTGAAAGAAAAGTGAGAAACGATACTGTCGATCACCGCCTTCCTCTTCTCACTACTAGGACCATCGTCGCAATCATCATCACGATTTTCGTCTTCACACTAATCTTCGTCTTCACAGCCGTGACCACCATCCTTTTCTTCCACCCGATGACTGCTATTCAATAGCTTACTGACTCTTATCGGCTGCTGTCAGAACACTAGTCGTACTTGGCTAACAGTAACACCAACTCGTCACAAAGGCCCCGACCAGGACTTGAATCAGCGTGCACAGGACGATTGCAGTCACGTCGATCAGGCCCTTCGTGAGAGCCTCGATGGCAGAGGTTACACACAAAGGCAATGCTTTCGACCCGAAACCACAATGCTTGTCGATTATCGATGCTAGAAACAGAATCTAGCATAATACAAGATTAAATAACATGACCTGCACTCTATACTCTCTCTCTCTCTCTCTAAAAGCATGTGTATATATATAAGATAGAAGTACATATATATATATATACACATAAATCCATCTACACGTAAACTTGAAGCCCCATGACAAACGACAACTGTAAGTGTTTCAGGACATTACGGCCTGGCGGTGTCTCTAGGGTTCCGGGTTTTGGGCAGCGACTTAGTTTGACTAATGATGCTGCCAAGAGCACGTACACGAATAACAGTGTAGCAGTAGCAGTGGTAGTAGTTGTTGTTGTCGTCGTCGTCGCCATGTACGTGACATTAAACGCCTGTCTTCGAGATTTGAAGCCTCGAAGCCATTAGCTCCGATGCCTTCAGAAGCCACAGCCCAAAGTAATGGTCTGGGGAAATGTCCTGGCTTGGTGAGGATTGAAGCTTGTATGTTCTTTTCAAGGTGTTAGCTTTTGGGCTACCCCTGGCATTGCTGGTGGAATTTCGGCTATGTAGTGCTACGGCAGTCGCACTACCATTCTTCTAGGCCGGACCCTTCCACAGCCATTGCGATCATCCTGATTCCTGAGCTGCTGTACCCCCAAAAAGCAAAACCCAAACCCTAAACTCTGAAACCCAGGACCCTAACTCCTAAAACCAAACCCTACCCACCGAGGCAGCGGCATCCAGCTGTTTCAAGACACTGCCATTCAGGACGCCGCGGGCCACGACCTAGGGGTGTAGGGTTCGAGGCTTGGGTTTACAAAGGGTCTAGGGGGTTCAGGGTTTAGGGTTAGGGGTTTAGGGTGCAGGGGTTAGGGGTTTAGGGGTTAGGGTTTTTTAGGGTTAGGGTATAGGGTTTAGGGGTCTAGGGGTTTCGTTGTTCAGGGTTTAGGAGTTTAGGAGTCTAGTTGTTCAGGGTTTAGGGGTTCAGGGTCTAGGGGTTTAGGAGTTTGGTTTTTCAAAGTTTAGGGGTTTAGGGTCTAGGGGTTTAGGAGTTGGGTTTTTCAAAGTTTAGGGGTTTAGGGTCTAGGGGTTTAGGAGTTTAGTTGTTCAGGGTTTAGGGGTTTAGGGTCTAGGGGTTTCGGGGTTTAGGGTATGGGTATTGGGGGCTAGGGTTTAGGGGTTTAGTTGTTCAGGGCTTAGGGGCTGAGAAACAAATGGAACATTCAAGCTCAAACGACGGCAACCCGCAGTGAGCATGCCAAAATGAATGGTACCGCTCCCTAAACCGTAAATACAAAACCCTTAACCCTAAACCCTAAAACCCTGAAGCGTGCTTATGTCTTGCGGGACCGGAAACATGATGACTAAGTTGCCGACATATCTGCTGCTATGATTACCGTGGCTGGCGGCTTAGGGCTAGCTGCGACATGCCCAGCAACTTAGGTTAAAGGTTTTAGGTTCAGAGTTTTAGTTTTGGGTGTTTAGGATGTCGGGATTTAGGGTTTAGCGTATTGGACTTCGGCATCTAATGGCAGCTATCATGGCTTTTCTAACAGTCTCGGGCAGCAACAGCGATATGGCTCTTCTGACTACGGCTAGCAGTGATGACTGGTAGATCTGATTTTGCTACGATGGCTGTTCTGACCATTTATGACGGCGATGACCGTAACTGTCCTTGCGACAGCTGGCTGGACCATTGCACTATGCCCACTATGCACGCTTCATGATGCGGGCCATCCGGCTCTAAGCTCTTGCCATGTCTGTGTGACCAAGGCGCTGCTCTTGCCCTTCTCCGCAATCCACCATTACATGATTTCTGTCAACCGCTGAGGCTAGACTCCGGCAGACCCTAAACCCTAAACCCCTACCCTAAACCCGACACCCCAACCCCTGAACCCTAAACTCCAAGCCCCAGCCAATGTCTGACACGTCCTCCGTGCTTTGACCAGGGCCCAGAGCCTCCAAAACCCCTTAATTAAGGAATATACCTAAAAGTATAGTAGGATCCATAATATGATTTAAGGTATATTCCTGAATTAAAGGGTTTTGGAGACTCTGGGGGTAGCCCTCCGAGCTCTGCACGCAGCCAACGCTCAGGACAACCCTGATCCTGGCTGAATCGGCTTTGTAGGGTTCTATATGCGCTACTAGAAGGGGGAGTAACCGGGGAGTAGAAGGGGTTACTATCCGGGATCTATGGTTCTACAAGGGTTACTGTTGGGGTTACTGAAAGGGTCTGATATCGGGGCCTTAATGATTAGAAAAAGTGCTTTTCGTATTTTTTGAGGGGCGGTATATTGTAGTACAGATGCAAAATTCCACCGCAAGCATCGATTTGCAAGGATGCTCTGCGCGACCGAGTATTCATGGATTTCGGAAGCAAAACCCCCTACTCTCTGAGACACAGCTGACACTGAACGAAAAGAGTATACATGACCAACACCACATGGCGAAACTCAGGCTTCCGGAAATATGACTCTGAACCCCGAACACTAAACAATGTAGGTACAGAAGCAAGGCCGCAATCAACACACACACACACACAATTAAACTATCTCGAGAACCGGATAGCCATAGCTACAGCGAGAGGAGAGCAGAGTTTCGATGGAATAGCTGTTGGTTGTGATGCTTTTGGGGGAGCCATGAAGCACCGGCGCTAAACGCGACACCGTAAAACCCCACGTAAACCCTTCCAGCCTTGACCCCTGAACCCTTAACAATGAAAGTCATGAACCCTGAACCCCAAGCTCCAAACCCGAAACCCAAAACCGTGAACACTAAAGCTATCTAAAATAGGAACTCCCTCCTCAAAAACACAGGTCGGCTGAACGGAAGGAGACTTGCAGCACGGGATATGTCCTCCAATTCCTGCAGAACTCACCCGGCTCTTGCACTCAGGCTCTGGTTTACGAACCTATCTGTTGAATCTAAGAAATCTCCGCACCGTTGTCAGCCCTGTGTAGAAAGCCGAGGATGAAACTTCAAAAGCCTGCTATCCGATTCTCCGACCCCCTGAGAAAATCTACTTTTAGCGTTTTGGGGTCGCTGGATCCTAAAATACCTAAAGCCGACATAAGAGCGACGCTGGACAGAAACCCCAAACCCCTGAATTCGCAGCTCCAGGCCCTGGAATCCTCTCTAAACCATTGATCCTTCAAGCTGAAAATCAACCCTACCTGTAGCCGAAAAGACCTACCGTTTTGGGGCTCCTTGTTATGGTTTTATACTTGGCTTCTTGACAGGGTAGGCCTTTTTGGCCATAGGTAATTTTGGGGTTCCTTACTGTGGGGAGGTCTTTTGGGTCAGAGGTCAACCCCTCGACCCTTGACCCGAGATCCTCACGATAGAGCCGAAGCCCGAAACCCGGATCTCGAACCGTAAGCCCTGGCTCCTACACCCTAAAGTAGGGGCCTTAATAAATTACCTAATCCTGTTTTGGGGGCTCCTTATTAATTATTAGTATAGTAGAATGGGCCCCAAAACCCTATTCTAATTAGTAAAGCCCCTGTATGTATTACCTACATGTAAATGCATCCATACGCTGAAAAGACCCAGGTCAGCGAATAGCTATGGTGAAAAACACCCCCGGAAGTGAACCCGCTAGGTTAAAAGAACACATTACCGGAACCCCTGAACTGAGGTCACTGCCGGCAGCCCTGCGGCACCTGAGCCAGGTACTTGATACGTCAGAGCTTGAGGGCTTTAGGAGCTTTGGGTTTAGGGCTTCGGGTTTAGGGTTTAAGAGCTTATGGCTTAGTGTCTCGGGTATGATGCTTAGGAGCCTAAGGCTTTAAGAGCTTAGTGTTTAGGGGTGTAGGGCTTCATGTTTTAGAGCGCAAGGCTTTCGGAGCTTTGAGTTTACGGCTTGACTGGGTTTAGGGCCCCGGTGTGATGCTTAGGAGTCTACTTGGGGCTTTGGGAATTCAAGGTTGGAAATTGGAAAACCCTATGAAACCCTCTGGCACCCTGTAGTGTAGGGTGTAGGGGTTTGAGTCTAAGGGTTTTGGAAGGGTGTAAAACCTTGTAAAATCTGTCAAACACCGACAAAAAGCTGCAACACGTCTTGCGACTATTTGACCCGCCAATTCTCGGAAGTTGGCACGTCGGGGTGATCGGGTTTAGGATGGTTTAAGGGCTTTGTGGGTCGGGGCTTCGAGGCCCTAAACCCCGTAACCCCTTGACCCCTAAACCCAAACCCCTAAACACTTGAACTCAAACACCGGGACCTAAACCCCAAACCCCCTAAACCCTAAACCCCTAAGCCCTAAACCTGAGGCTCCAGTATCGAAGGCAGGGAGGGAGCCGATCGAACCGAGCTTTCAGAGCTCAGGGGTACAGGACAAAGTCTACACGCTACACCGACAGCTAACCCAAAAGCCATCTCATTATGCTTCTAATGGTATATTGTAGATTAGTTGTTGTGGTATGCTATATTATGTTATAGTAGGTTACAGTCTATTATAGTATATTTTGGTATACTGTCGCATATCATAGTACATCATGGTACATAAGAGTATATTGTCATACTGTTGTTGTATAGTGTAGGGTATTATAGAATACCGGCAATAATCTAAACACAGTATTGTGTATGAAAATGACTGTATGTTAATAATGGGATATATTATATCATTCAATGTTATAAGTGTTACGGCATGTTCTCCTATGTTATATAGTGTATCTTGGTGTACGAAGAATAACACATTTCAGTGTCTGAGTAGAAGATTGTAGCAAAATGCAAAGTGCTGTAGTATATTCTAGTGCATTCCAATATGTTCCAATATACTCTCATATGTTCTAGTATACTATACTATACTGTAATATTCTATAGTATTCTACAGTATACCATAGTATACTTTTATACACTTCTAGTATAGTATATACACCCAAAACCGAACATCCCAGGGCTCAGGCCGGAGAGCTCCTCCTCCGCGTTTGGGGCCTGCGCGGCAGACTTCAACGGCTGGCCGTGGGCGGAGGAGACATGCACATATATATATATATATATATATATATGTGTATATATACATATCTAATGTATCGAACTATTTACACATGTGTGTATATATATACATGCATGTAGGTAGGCATGTAGGTATCTAAACATGCATGTAGTATACTAGACAGGTCGGTGTTTCTTTGATAGCTAGATTGGCGACGGGCGTTGGGGGGCCACAGGTGCCCAGTCGAGAAACCAGCTCAACAAGCCTAAAACCACTAAACCCCTAAACCCCTAAATCTTAAACCCGAAAACAAGCTAAATCCTAAACCCTAACCCCACTAGCTGGCCTTGTGCATCGATTGCATGGCGACCAAAACCGCACCTGTCCACGAGCAGCACATGCCATCATAGAGCCAATAAGAACATAATCAATGCCATGAGTACATACGAGCAGAGATCTAGATAGAAGCAAATGCAGTCTGTCCCGAGATGGCATGAACAGCAATTACGGCTGATGAATGCCTGTGTCTGCAACAGCCCAGCAAGGCCTGTCTTGTGACTGGAGTCCACATCTTGCATCAGAAATCGAAAAGCAAAAGGATGAGTAGGCTCCGAAGTGTCGGAGATGCTGCAAACCATGGGCAAAATTTACAGAGTCAAGAGCTCTGCAACCGCCACTACATACATTTTAAGTCTTACGACTCGCTGTGCCTCTTCATGCGTCGCTCGTTTGTGGCACGTTTCGGAGATAGCAGAATTGGGATCAGCTGTCAGCAGTGTAAGGCCCGGTAGATGTAAGTCGTGCCGAAGCAGCAGGGCACAACCTCTGGTGGCTCGAAATGATGATAAGAAAGGGAGGACGATGATGATGATAATGGTAAGGATGATGATAACTAACGGCATTAATGATAAAAAACTGTAGTAGCACTAGTGCTACTTCCATGCCTGTTAACCCCACGGCATTGAGCTGATGTAGCTGAATGAACAAGGGGTCCTGCGAGATGCTGCACAACGCGATTTGAAGCTTGCGGCTTGTTGGCTTTTAGGGTTCAGCCCAAACCCTAGGTAGACATTTAGGGTGTAGAGCAATACATGTACAGGAACGTATAGGGTGCGAACGAGGGAGATGTTGTATGTACATATGTATAGAGGTGTGTGAAGCTACTTTTTGTGCATGTGTACTTGTGCGCAAGTGTGCACCCCTGCGTCCCTAAACCCCGAAACCCTAAACTCCAAAACTGGCTTGCATGGTTACATGCAAGGCTCGGCCTCCACCTCAGCACATCATAGGCATGCGCACATTATAACATGTTCTGTTCAATGCATGCTGCTGTGCAGAAGTATGTGCATGGATGTATCAAACTGTATGTCACTGTGTTACACATGTATGCCCCTATTCATGTAAACATGTGCCTCTCTGTGTGAGTGTGACTGTGTGTGCGTGTTTTTCTGTACATATTTGCAGGTTGTAGACATACACGTGCCTCTGCTCTTAAAAAACTGGTCATGCAGCTTTCTTCGAGTTGCAATCCATGTTAAAGTCAATCAGACCTGGGTTCCAAGGGACCGCGCCCTTTATCAAAGGTTGTATGTTGAACAACTCCAGTTGCCTCTCAAGTTCCGATGCCTCAGGTCTCTGAGTCTCTGAACCCCAAGGCCCCACACCCTGAACCTTCAAGTCTTAAACAAACAATCCTCCGCCTACCGAAGCGGGAGCTCCTTCTTAGACGACTTGAGCTGCCGTTCGAGGTAAAGCGTCCCGAAAGCAGAAGTTACGATGACACCGATCATCGCGGCAAACTGGGACACGTGTCGCGGCAGGCTTCCGGGAGTCAAGGCGAAGTTCCGATTTCTGCTCTAATAGTGTCTTATAATATACCAAAAAACTGACAGTATAGTATAGTGTATTACACGGCATTGAAGAAGCTTCAGTGCTTCGGGATTAGGGTGCCGGCGAAAAGCATACGGCTGTCCATGAGCAAAGCATGCTTATCTTTCGAAAGTGCAGCAGCGCAACTCGCCACGAGGGACAGTTTGGTTTTCAGGCTTCTGCGGCACTCTCTGCAATGGTTGCTCTGCCCCAGGTCGTTTGCTTCGGGATTTAGGCCTCGGGGCCCACTGGTAGTTCGAAGCTGTCAAAGTACTGTAGACTTCTCGAACTGCTTGCCGATCTGATCCTGGTATCATTCTGGAGTACACAGTATCCCGGACTGTCAAAGGATCTACCTCCTTGATCCTGATATCGTGCTATCCTTGCTATCGTTTTGTAAATGCATGAAGCTCTCCAGTTTCTCAGGCGGGGACACTGATCACGAAGGTCATGTGGTCGGTCTCCGCCTGTGCAGACACGGATAACCCCTGCTCCAGATCGAAGTTACCAGCAGGCGCAATGAAGAAAACCGGTGCGACAAGACAAGAAGCAGGATGACGATCAGGAGGGTAGGATGGTGTTGATGCTGGTGATGATGGGGTCGAGCTGCCCGAAACCCAGAGCCCAGAACACTCGCAAGAACCTGAGTAAACCTAAACCCCTAAACCCCTAAACCCCTAAACCCCTAAACCCCTAAACCCCTAAACCCCTAAACCCCTAAACCCCTAAACCCCTAAACCCTAAACCCCCTAAACCATAAACCCCAAAACCTCTAAATCCCAAAATTTAAACCCAAAGCCCAGAACATGCGCACGACCCAAGGAAGCACCACGAACCGAAACCGCCACATCCTGCAGCCGACTCTGAGGGATGAGAAGCCCCGGGTCCGAATCTGGCTTCAAAAGCCGGCTCTCGCAGTCCCTGTTACGGCTGATGGACAAAATCCTGCATGACCCGAAGGACTCTAAACTATGGGAACGATGGTATATTCCTTATAATGGGTAATGCAGGATTTTGTCCATCAATGAGTATGACATACGTTATATTTCATATTTTGGATATGAGATCTTATGTGTTCTATAAATCCTCGCAGTCCCCAAGTGACGATATACGTTTTGTTGTATATTATATTTTGGATATGAGATGTTATACGTTCTATCAAACGGTTTGGGGTTTGGGGTGCAATAACACTTCGGCTACTAGGACACACCCAAATACCCTGTTGTACCATCATATACCCACAGAAACCCATCCCAATCGTAACGAAACACTGTAATCAAATAACGGCAGAAGCCTCTGGCTCAAGTCAAAGGCCTCCACCAGACTCTCTTGAAATTGACTTTATCGTGACCGTATAGAGTTTAGGGTTTATTGTTTAGGGGTTAGGGGTTTGGGGTTTAGGATTCTTTAAGGATCTTGGCAAGCTTGTTCTCTTGTAGGTTTCGTAACCAAACACTGTTTCAAAGGGTGCTACGCAGATGCTTATGTGGTTTTAGAGCGCCCTCATCCAGGGGCCTGAATGGGGTAGACTAAATATTCCCTGCAGAAAAGCTATCTTGAATGCCGGATTCGAAAATACACGAAACTTCCAAGCTTTCCCATGGCCTTCGAAAACTCCCTGAATCCCTTCGGGAATCGTTCAATCCAGCCCCCCACTCCGAAGCCCCAAACTCTAAACCCTACACCACGAATCCTACATCCTAAACCCCAAACACTAAAGAGAAATTCCCCCAATCCCTCCATGCAAAGCTCTCTGCCGGCCCTGCCTGCGCTTCCTCTATGGGCGGACCTTGACCTTGAAAAGAGGAGAAGAGAAAGCCAGGAACAACACAGGGAGGGGGCTTGGGTCGCCCACAGTATTTGATTACACTATACTGTACTGTACTGTACTACACTAAATTATGATATACTGATACTATACAAGATTATTCTGTACTATACTATACTGTACTTCATAAAGCCGAGGAGCCGATCTGCGCATGTACTCGGCTTCTTTGAAGCGACGATTGGAAACCCTATGGCCCGAACACCCGAAGACCCTGGAAAAATCCTAGTTCCTAAAACCTTTCCTGGACAGCAACGCATTGGGAGCCTAACGGCCCCAATAGTGGATAACCCGGAACTCTCCGATACCGTAAACCCTAAAGCCAAAAGCCTAAACCTTGAACCCGAACCCTTGATTTCATCCTGAACCCTATAACCCTAAACCCTGTATCCCAAAACCCTAAACCCAAGCCCTAAACCTTAAAACCAAGTTCCCTGACTTGGGCTCAAGCTGTCGGCGCTTTCGGCGCCAGCTTTCAGAGCCTTTCGCCGGCAAAGGGTTAAGGTTTAGGGTTTAGGGGTTTAGGGTTTCAGGGGTTTAGGTTTAGGGTTTAGGGGTTTAGGGTTTGAGGGTTTGGGTTTAGGGCATAGGGAACACACCCCCTGCGCGCTCGGCACGGGCCACTACCATCCGTGGACCATCCCCATGCCAGCCGCCCCCGAACATATGGTTGCCTTCGGTTGATGCCCGGTCGCATGCGTTGAGTCCCACATGCGACAAAAGAACCGAAGCGGATTTTTTGTCACTACATCGAGCTTCATCACAGCGTTCATGTCCACGTAACTCTAGCCCACATGCTGCTCCGAATCAGCTCGGCAACCCCGATTCACAGCCTCGGTGCAGGCTCTCCGTCCCTCCAAGTCTGCATGCGCAAACAGTTTCGAGAAGCCACATACATACATTTGCACACAGCAGGCATGTCTGGATGTTTGTATTGTATTGTGTTGCAGGTAGGTAGGTAGGTAGGTAGGCAGGTATCTTTGAGTTTATGCATGTATGCCTTCATCAGGCTGCAGTGACATACCACGACGTGCGCCTCATGCGGGAGGAAGTGGCATCCCACCTCCCCCGCGACAGCTCCAGCCTTTCAGGGGTTTAGGGCTTGGGGCTTAGAACCCGTTCAGGGTGGGCTAATTAAGGTTTAGGGTTTAGAACCTTTAGAGTTTATGTAGGGCTTAGAAGCTTCAGGGTTCGGGTTGTAGAGCCTTGAAGGTTCGGGGGCTATTATATATATATATATATATATATCTTTATACATATATATATATATATATGTATAGGGTTTTGGGCTTCAGGGCAAAGAACCTTTAGGCCTTTGGGGTTCAGGGCTCAGGGTTGAGGGGATGGACCCAGGCAGCCCAAATTTTGTGCCCTAAGCCATCTGCAAGTGTTGTCAAACGAGATGTTGCTTTATCTGCGGGTCCTTCTGGTTTAGGATCCTATTATGTGGTTTCCTGTTTGGGGCTACTTTACCACTTGAACCCTAAGCCCCAAACCCACTAAGGATCCCATTATTCAGTCTCTGTCTTTGCCAAGCTCCCATCTTAACCCTAAACCCTGAACCCTTAACCTCCCATCTGGAAAGTGACAGCTCAGGCCTTGTACCAAACCAAGACGACCTGACAGGATCAGCGCACGATTCGGATTCAAGGCTTTTGCTTGTTTGTTCTGGGTTCGGATTTTAAGGTTTTCGGTTTGGGGGTCTTGGTACCCTCAGCCCTAAAACCAAGGCTTGGGGTTTGGGGTTGGGGTTGGGGTATCATGGGACTTAGTAAGTAAGGTTATAAGTACCTTAATTGGGATTATAAGTAGTTATAAGTATAGTTACCCTAATTTTAACCCTAGTTACTAAGTCCCATGATCCTTGAAGACTGCCTGCCCCTCGCTGCAGCTGGGGCCCAGGCCATGCCAAGCACAAGCTGCAGCAAGGAAATCCACACCTTTCGGGGTTCAGGCTTCGGGTTTAGGGTTTAGGGTGTTAAGGGGGATTCGCGGTTTGGGCGATGGCAGCGGCAACGGAAAATGGAGGTATCAAGGTATCAGAGCCCTAAACCCAAAACCCTTAAACCCCTGCCCTAAAGCCACTTCTCCGACCCGATCTCTGACGCGGTGAGCTGGAGCCGCTAAAACGACCGAGGGCGGAACAGAAACCGGCTGCTGTATCTGGCTGGCTATTCTCATGAAAACCTCGGCTTGCATGAAGAATTGCACGGGTGTTTCTTGCAAGACACGGAAGGCACCTGCAGCATATACACTGCGGACGTGCATAGAGCAGAAAGATGTTGAGTTCAAGTGTCGTTATCTGTGACCGTAGCCGGTACGTATCTGAGGCGGCTGGCTGCAATGATGGCAACGCGAAGCCTGCAGTTTCGATCCAAGGCTACTGACAGCATACGAATCCATTGGGCGAAGTCGTCACTGTCCTGGATGGTGCAACCCAGAAACCCCAGCAGCCACTGCAACGAAACGCGATCGCCACAAGCTCGGCGAATCACTATTCTAAGAAGCCATGAATGGTACACAAACGGACCCCAATGACACGTCAGGATGAATCCCGGGCGCGAAACACTGAGTCCACACAGGGGGATCCGAGGCCCCTGCTGCGCCAGAAGGTAAAACTGACTCGCCCCGAATCCTGTGGCGAAGGATGCTTCTCTACTGATAGCTCCACAAAGCTGAACCCTATGAACAAAGCAGAAACTTTAGCATCAAGGCGATGTCCGAAGATGCATGTGTATACATAGATAGATAGACAGATAGATAGACAGATAGATAGACAGACTGATAGATAGATAGACTCTGACAGACTGATAGATAGACAGACAAACAGGTATGTAGGTAGGTAGATGGATAGGGAGATGGTTTGACCGACAGATAGACAGACAGGTAGATAGATGTATAGATGTATTGGCTTGTGTGCTTGTTTGCTTGTGTGTGTGCATACATATGTATGTCATGTCGGGCCTCGGCGCTTACTCGTTCAGATCGTGGGTTTCGATGTGGTGCAATTTGGTCCAAGCGAGGAGTCAAAGGGAACCAGATTTCTCCGTGTCCATCCAAACGAGCCTTAAACTTGAATCTGGCCCCTCATGGTTTGGATGATCCAACCGATGGGGGCTGAAGATTCTGAACCAGCACTCTGAACCCTGAGCATTCAGGGTGCCGAACAAGCCTTAAGCCCTGAACCTCTTCGTCCCAAGCCTTTCCGTGGTTGTGTGAAATTCGCTACTGGCGCTGCATCAGTTAGAAAAGAAGTTGCTACGCTGCTTGCCCTGGGATTGTTTCGCAACCAACCAAAACCGTGTACAATTGCAATATCCTACTTGTCCAGTATCCTGCGGAGCTACAGGTAACCCTTTAGGAGTATTTTGGGATTATGTAGGTCCCAGAAATGTCAAAGGCTCCGAGTCTACTAGTAGGAAACCCTATCTAGTCTCAAGACAGAAGCAAGAAATAGAAACAAGACCCGGACACAAATCGCAAATCTGGAGCAAGACGCAGTTAGGGTTGGGCTTAGCGTTTAGAGCCCCTAGCTTCCAAGACAACCCATGTCACATGACAGGTTTCACGGTACACGCAATCGCATGCAATGCAGACCCTGAACCACGAATTCCAAACAGTTCAAGAGCTCCTAAAACCCCCAAAAACCCTAAACCCTACAACCTAAAACCTGAAACCACAAAAACCCTAAACCCTAAACCCCTAAACCCCAAACCCTAAACCCCTAAACCCTAAACCGTCCAAAAGCTCCTAAAACCCAAAAACCCTAAACCCTAAACCCCTAAACCCTAAACCGTTCAAGAGCTCCTAAACCCCCCAAAACCCGATAGACTCGAAGCCCTCAACTGCCAAAACCCCACCGAAGCCGCCTTTGATGGCCGGGTAGGTCATAAAGCCCGCCCAGCTAAAAGCCAGGGAGGCCGGCATAAAGGAGAGATACCTGGGTTTAAGGTTTCAAGGTTGAGGGCTTAGGCTTCGGGGTTTTTGGGGAAATCAAAGGGTTTGTGGTTTAGGGTTTGGAGGGTTTAGGGGTTTGAGTTTAGGTTTAGGGCTAAAGGCTCAGGGTTTAGGGTTAAAGGGTTTAGGGTTTAAGATCAAAGGGTGCAGGGTTAAAGAGTTTAGAAGTTGGGGTTTAGGTTGAGGGTGTAGGGTTAATGAGTGTCGGGCGTGGGGGTGCGAGCGTTCGTTTGTTCCCGACTTCCCATGAGCAGGGACGTGTCAAGGCTTTGGCGTTCAGCTTCAGGCTTTGGGTTCACAATCTTAGGGTATAGCCTAGACTGTGAGGAAGGGGGGGGTGATTTGTAAGAATGTGGTTTTAAGGGCTCCTGTATAGTCTAGTTTAGCTGTAATAAGGAACCTTGAGGAAGAATATTTCTAACCATCTTGGCTTCTCTACTACTCTAGACCCTAAACTTTCAACCATGAGAGATTAGGGCCTCGAAGATCCCTGGATGTTGGGATCTTTTATCATCGGGGTCTCGGTAGCCTGATGATCCCCTCTAAACCCTAAACCCTAAACCTTACACCCCAAACCCTAAGCCTTAATGTGGGAACCTGATTAAGAAACCTCGGGCCTTTATTAGGGTTCTTTATATGAATCCTACTATTTTGGGGTTATAGGCCCAGGGTTGCTTAATCAGGTTCCTACATTTGACCCTAAACATCCCTAAACCCTAAGAGCCTCAACGGTTCTACTTGGAGGATCATGGGACTTAGCAAGTAAGGTTATAGGTACTTAAATTGGGGTTATAAGTCGTTATAAGTATAGTTACCCGAATTATAATTTTAGTTACGAAGTCCCATGATCCTTTGAGTATGATCCCCTCTGCACCGGGCCTCCATGGTCTGAGACATCTCCTCATGCCCGTGAGGCCTGCCACGTGCGCTGGCGCATCTTTGACGGCTTTTGGGCTTGGGCGATTAAGGCTTTACGGCTTTGGGGCTTTTATTTTGGGTCTTTTAAGGCTTTAGGGCTTTATGTAGCGCTTTGGGGTTTGGGGTTTGTGGTTTAGGGCTTCAGGGCTCATGTTAAAAAGTTTACGCGCGCAACCCGAAGCGCGAGTCGGAGCTCCGGGGCCTTCGCGCATGATGGCCAAGGACAGGCCACCAAAAAAGTACGTCACGGTCTCGGCCTTTGAAATTCCGGGGGTCGAGGGTTGCCGTCTCTGGGTGTCAGGGTTTAGGGCCGTTTAGGGTCTAGAAAGTGCTTACGAAACGGAGTCTTGGGTTTCTGGTAGATGGTATTGGGAATAGGTCGGAGTTCTAGTAAGGAATTCGGGAACTCTCCAACAGAGGCAGACTTGACTTGCAGGACTGAGACTGCGGCGAGCACCATGAAGTAGCCGGGAAAGCCTTGGGAACCGCAGACTTCCAGACTGCAAAGCATAGGCAACTGAAGCCGAAAACCCTAAACCCTAAACCTGAACCCTTAACCCCAAAGCACGTCAAGCAACTGAGCCCTAAACCCTAAACTCTAAACTCTAAACCCCGAACCGCCTAAACCCTAGACCCCAACCCTAAAACCCTGAACCCTCCTCCCAAGCTGGGAAGCTGGCTTTTGGAGGCCTGCTCCTTGCTCTCGGAGCTTGGGCTAGGGGTTTGGGGTTCAGGGGTTCGGGGGTCTCGCGTTTCAGGCGTTTGGTCTAGGCATGTCCACAAAGTAGTCCTGCAGGAGGGGAGCCATGGCATCAACCAAAATGCAGGTGGCCTGGCAAGCCAAGTGCTTTTCTGGCTCTCTCCACTTTCCTTCGTAGCACTGTCATCATGAAACCTAAACCCTAACCTTGTAACTCCAACTCCTCGACCGTGCACCCTCAGTCTTGCGGTATCCAGCGAGCAGATGGTTGCTGTCTTGTGACCAAAAAAGACCATGGACATTGGCGTCGAATGCCTGTTTCAATCTGCAAAGCCAACAAACTACGAAGACTCATCTCGTGATGAGTGGTGTAGCAGAGACTGGCATCAGCAGATAGGGGTCAAGGACAGTAGGCACTGCGAGTGTTACATTACAAAGTATAAGCGGTCATGTTTGCTGACTGATCATTGTCTTTACGCTCTACCTGCTCTTCTTCGTGTGCAAGGCTCCTAGCCTGAAGTCAGGTTTCCAATGCTCTGGTGGTGGAGTGGGCCAGCAACTACTTCCGAACCCCTAAACCTCTTCCCTCAACTGTCCACAACTTCGCCCGAGAAATGGCCACATGCCCAGGGGGCAATGAGCACGGCTTTCGCAGACTCGCCTGCACATGTTCTGATGTAGCATGTGGGATGCTCCTGAGGTTTATGAATTTCTTGGGACTGAAGGCTCAAACTCAAACCTGTTTGCGGCAGGGGATTCCTGGCAGCTGATCCCTGGCGGATCTCAAAGGAACTCTGTCCCTCCCTCTTTTTGTTCGCTCACTCTGTCTCTCTCCCCCTCTCTCTCTCTCTGCCTCTGTCCCTGTTCCAGTCACTCAAGCCACGAAGTTGCCACCGTGCCAGGCACAATCACGCGTGAACATCAGATCCAGACACCCCATCGAACGCTACATCCCAAAAACAATCCGGAAACTCCCAACCAAATCTCGATCAGGGAGAGACCTGGCACGGCTGATGCTGGCTCGGCCACCGCAACATGTGGGGTGTGGATTGTCAGGTGGTGGTCCTTTCGCAACTTGGGCAGGATGGCATGAACACTCGACGTGGGACTTGTGCAGCTTAGCCATTGCGGTGTCCTCCCCCATATCCTTCGCAGCCTGCGCAGAGCTGAGATATGACGATTCTTCTCATTGGTAGGCTTTCTTTGAAACAGGTACCTTCCATGCAATCCGAATTCAGCACGGAGGCATCGGACAGACGGGGCTCCGTACAGGCAACGTCAGCAAAGGAACTCTGTTTGTCAGTGTTGGAGATATAGTGAATTCTAGAAAGTTTGAAAGTAGATTTAGGATGATTGCCGGGATTCCTTATACTTTACTTTACGGACATGAGGCTAAGGATGTCCCAACTTTCTGCCTTCTACTATAGTGCCAACATGAAGCCGACCCGTCGAGAATGACGGATTCTTCGCCTCGGTGCTTCTGAATCCTAGAGGTCGGAGTAGTAGTCTGTGCCATAGTGGTAGCGGCAGCATTGGTAGTAACAGTGGTAGCGGTACTGGTGGTGGTAGTGGTAGTGGTAGTGGTAGTGGTAGTGGTAGCGGTAGTGGTAGTGGTAGTGGTAGTGGTAGTGGTAGTGGTAGTGGCAGCAGCAGCAGGAGTAGCAGCAGTAGTAGTAGTAGTAGTAGTAGTAGTAGTAGTAGTAGTAGTAAGTTAGTGAAGCGGTAAGCAAGCAGCAGTCCAATGACCTCCACAACCGGCACGCTTGCGGTGCCGACCGTCGGATTCGTCTCTGTCCAGTGCTTGAGCCTGGACAACATGTGGAGGAGAGTCATGTATTGACCCCATCACCATTTCGCTTATCAGGTATGATTTAGTGTGGGGATCAGCACCAGCCCCACCGTTATCGTGTCTATTCTACACATAGCAGGTGGCAATGATTCTGTGAGCCTCGTCATCATTAAGATGGTCCATCCATTGCCGCTCTCAGTATGTATTATGCATGTAAATGTCGTCTCTAAAGATTTGCATCCCACAACATGGCCGCTAGGCCTGCAAAGCGGCATTCAGCTAGGTGCCCAGGGCACGGGGCAGAATCATGTTGTGGGCCTTCTCGTGGCTAGCAGTGTTCTGGACCAGTTTTGGTAAGCTGTTCTAGTAGTGAGGGTTAAGGTCCTCAATGCTGTACTGGTAAGCCGCACAAAAACATAGTCGTTGTCAAACTTGGCGAGGGCTCCGTCTTTGATTGTGAGGCATTATGGCCGCTGTTGTGATATGCTGTTCAGCATTGCCTTGATCTTCCATGTGTTAAGAGGCGCTCCATTCGGCACGCATGGGCAATGAGATGTAGCCAATGCTGCGGCGAAAAGTCACAAGGATCGAATATGCCTTCAACCGATTGTATCACATGTCTTTCGGGGAAAGGGTTTCGCTGTATATCTTCATGAGACCATGTCGAAATTCAGCTTTTGGGTATCATGGCCATGGTCTCGGGGTAAGGATGTCTGCCTACCGCGAGAGTCGCGCAAAACATGCCCAACCGTTTGTGGAGCGCACTCTCTCTCTCTCTCTCTCTATCTCTCTCTCTCTCTCTCTCCCTCTCTCTCTCTCGCTCACTCTTTAAATCACAAGAGAGCCAAGTGGCAGCTTTAACTTTACTCGCCATACGGGATCGACGCAACCTCTGACTCTTCGGTCGAAGCTTCTATGTCAAGCCTGATGTGGAGCCTGTCTTGATGACTGTTGTAGTTTCCAGGTCTCTGTCTCTCTTGCCTTGTCGCCATCCTGTTTCGTTCTCAGCTCTACGTAGCTAGGGAGTTCGGGACGTACTCCTGCATCATGAAGCATGGCGCCCGTGCATTCTGCTGGCCGCCCCTTTTCCGCCAACGAAAGCAAAACAAGGCTTTGTCGGCTCCCTAAACCCTAAACCCGAAACCCTTAAACCCTAAACCCTTACACCCTAAATCCTAAAAACCCTAAACCCTAAAAACCCTAAACCCTAAACTTGAATCGACAGTGCTGCTTTGGGGTTCCTTGGCCCGGCTGGTGAAAAAAGCCACGACTCGGCGACCCATTCATCTTTCAACACCTGAACGATGCCCCCTACTTCTGCATTCTCTTTCTGTCTCGTCTAGTCTAAAGACGAACTCAAAATCAGGGCGAGACCTGGGCTGCCTTTGTCGCTTCTTGTGGGCCATGTCTTGTTCGCCCAGCGGCTCCCATCTTGTAGCATCAGCTTCGTCTGCACCGCCTCGGCCAAAGGCATCCACTTGATCCTGCAAGATCACTGACGTACCAACAAGCATGGCCTTGTACAGTACCAGTCTTCTAATGTTCCCGGCTGTTGTCGGCACCTCTTGGCATGGTACATATCTGGTACTCTTTTTGACTCCGGCTTGCAGCTCGGTGTCGTCCAGACTTTGGCCTAAAGGCGGCCTTACCTTTATGTCTCCGCAAGCGCTTGAAACGTACGAAGAGCGTCGGTGCATGAGGACATGGCGGAGACCGAAGGCAAGGCAACCTGATTTGGAACCGGAAACCTACCTTCCCACTAGCAGTCTAACATCGAGCATCGCTCGTTCCAGCTAAAGTGGGAAGGACTACCCAATACACTAAATAGCAGGGGAGGGGCGCTGAGGGCTGCATGCAGCCTGCACTATGCGCACAGCAGCTCTCAGCTTATCCCCGCTCGGCACGGGGGCCACTGTGGCTGCGTTTGGACTCTTCGGGATGAGGCAAGTGGCAGAAGTGACACTCACGGCCACGGCTGCACTGCCCGGTTCGGAGGAATTGCTTGCACACATTGAGGCAGCGGCCATCCCGCGGATGATGAACAGACCCAGCAGAAGGCAAATCACGCAGACGTGGCGGCGCGGAAGAGGAGCGAGGAGCTTGTATGGCAAAGCCTCCCGGAGGGCCACTTGTCCCCAAGACTGCCACGCCGGAGAAGGATAACTGTCCATTCTTGCCCTGGCTGGGTGTGAAGATAAAGATTTCGCTTGCACCGCCATAACTTGGATGTTCGAAGATGTTCACAGCGAACACATCCTCATCGCTGAAGCTGGCCGGGTAACGATGCACTACTTGTTCTTCACCTGCTGATGTAACGACCACATCGCCTACTTGAAGGCCGCGGGCCTGCTCTTGAATCCACGATCCAGAGCGGCATACACGAAAGGGATGGTCACCTGTAACTCGGATGCGGCCGCCCTCCTTCAAGGCAAAGGCTGCGACTTGCCGGTTGGCTTGCCGCTGCAAAAGAACCTCACACATGCGATTGCCATCTGGACCAGCTGCGAAGCAGGTAGACCTCTTCGACAACCTTGCAGCCCACTCGATGGGGACCAGCAGGTATGCGCCGCCGGGAACGCAATCTTCCGCAAGGGACAGGTTGGGCGCTGCCGCCTCATCTGCCGAAGCCCGTCGTGGGCGATTGGACTCCACGAGGATCCAGCCATGCCTCCTGAAGAACTCGTCTGCCGCTTCGGGCTCAACCTCCTCAGGCAGCAGCTCAGCCTCCTCTGGGATGATCTCGGGCTCCTCGATGTCGTGAGCCTCCTGCATCACGGCAGCTAACGCCAAAGACAAAAGGATGCGTCTGATGTCATCGAACATCGCCTGAACTAAATGATCGGACTGTGAATGGTTTCTACACATGCGGTCCTGCCAAGCATCTACTACGGCTGGCTGCTTTTCCGCCGGGTCAAAGGCGAGGATGCGGACTTTCGAGACGGCTTCGAGGCGGCTCTGCATCTCGGCAAAGGCGGCGGCGGCCTTCTCACACGAGCTGCCGACCGTTTCCACTTGAAGATCTAAGGCCTCGAAGTCGTCATCTAGGAGCAAGGACTGGCCGCACTCTGCCTGGGTTGCAAGCTCCTCGGCAGCCTCCATCACAACGGCAAAGGCTTCCTCGAGCTTCTCATTGGAGCGACTGGTCGCCCTCAACTTCTCCACTGCATCTTTCAGCACCCCTGCCATGTGCTTAAAGCCTCGTGATCCCTGATCTCATCGGCCCAGATCTTCCCAAGCATGCGCTTCAGCACGTCCCTGCCGGCATAACCGAGCATGCAGAGAGCCAAGATCACACCCGATGCCACTGCAAGAGGTGCCACTGCCCACATCGACATCGACAGAGCGCCCATTGCCGCCTGGAGCGGTTCGATGTTTGCTGTGGCCAGTGCAACGGATGAGGAAGCTGTGGCCATGGCCGCTTGGGCTGCGGCATAGGAACTAGATGCTGCCGAGGCAGCTGCATAGGCCGCTTCCGATGCAACGTGTGCCGCATACACTCCGTGCAAGAGGAAGATGTCTATTGCTGCTCCCACCCCTAGGCTTGCTAGAACAGCTTCGGGCCCAACATGGGTGCTGGCGCCAGTTGTGGCGACTTCCGTGCCAGTGGCACCCTGAAGTGCATGGTTTGCAGCTTGCAAGTCTGCAGCTTTTGCCGCAGCAGTGGCCTTCGCGGCGCTCGCTTCTGTTGCCGCCGCCTGTGCGGTAGCTGCTTTCTCAGTCAAGAGCTTCTTGGCAGCTGCATAGGCCGTCTTGGCGGCTCCCATGGCTGCCGCCTTGCTTTGGTAGAGATAGCCATAGTAGCACAGTGAGCCCACAGAGCCCGCCAAGACAGCTCCGCTTCCCAAGGCCATGGTCTTCCCAATCAGATCGAAAAGCTGGAACCACCAATCACGCCTTCGCTCCGTTTGCTGCAGAAGCCTCTGCGATTGCTCGGCGTTCGCCTCGCATTTCTGCTGAATCTTCTCTACCTCTGCAGTAAGCCTCTCAAGCTTCGGTCGCAGCTCGGCGAACTTCTTCTTGAAACTGCCAGCCCTGATGGCGATCCGCCGGGCAAGGCCCTCCAAGCTTTTAAGGTCACACTTTCGAGCGAAGTCCCGCAGCAGAGCTATTTCTTTCTCGACTGCAGAAGCACTGTTGTCCAAGGCCTTCATGCTGCTGATGGGGATATCTTTCAGCAAGTGCCGCAGACAAGCTGCATCCTCCGAACGGTGAATCTCCAACAGTTTCGAAATCGTGTCGCGATACTCTGCAACTTGCCCATGGATGTTGGAGAGAGAGTGGGCCATCTCCTCGTGTAGAAGATTTCGAACAGCATCACGCACCCAAGTGGGTTGGGAGTTCAAGTGCGCCTCAAGCTCCGCGAAATCACCATGGTCATAGCGCAGGACATCGTCATCTCTCCACGGCGCTGCCTCAAACGTGCCAGCTGTGTTTGTGGCGACTTCCATGGCGATGACCCCGAACCTCTTGCGAAGCTCCTACCTTCCTTGAGCAAACGCTCGACAGATCGGCAAGTGCGCCCCAAGCTTCGCACGAAAAAGAAGAAGAAGCTCTGTCCAGTTAGGGTTTAGGGTATAGGGTTTATGCAGAATCGCAAGGGTTAGTGTTACGGCTTTGGGATGTTGATTTTGGGTCGAGCACCTTACTGAACAGGAGCAGAAACGACCTTGCAAGACTTTCTCTCCAGCATTGGGGCCCTGGCAAAGCAGGCCAAGGCAGGATAACAAACTACGTGCATCTTTTCATATATATATATATATACATATCTCTACATGTCTGTACACACATCCAAGCATGCATGTATACATACATACGTACGTACATACATGCACACATGCATACGTACTTATTTAGTTGCGTACTTGCCTACGTTCCCACCCACTTCCCTAAGTACTTGTTTACTTGCTTACTCACTTACTTACTCGCATACTTTTGTCTTCGAACTCTGTCGCACTGCTCTCATATGTATATATCTCAAATCCTCCCTCTTGGGTCGAATCACGTGCTGAGAAAAACTGCTTTCGTGCTTGAGCCAAAGGTCTTAAGCAGCCCGAATGATCGCCCAAGATTCCCAACTTCTGGTCAGAATGGCCACCAAGATGTGTCTGCAACCATACAAACAACACGACGACAAGGTCAAGCTCTGTCTCATTTCCTTACGTAAGCTAGGGGCTAAACTCAGAGACAAGCGGAGCGTCTTGCTCCACCACTCTGCGACGATGGCAGCTGTCGCATCGCGAAGCGCCGAACAGGAAGCTGTTCCGAGAGAGGGGTACCGAAAGTGCCCCAAATACATAATCAAGCAGGAATGTGAAGAGCTGAATGTGGAAATGTGAGCCAACACATCTCCGACAACTCCCGGGAAAGCTCCACTGGGGGTTTCCGAAGTTTGTACCCTAAATAGTAGGATCCTGATTATAAGGACCCCAAAATGAGATACCCTTTCTTTTCGGAAACTCCCGACTCATTAACAAGCAAGGGCCCAGGGGAATCTAGGGCGCAGCGATGCGGCGCTTAGCGCGCAGACCTCGCTCTGAACTCACATCGGTGCACTGTGTTAGTCTCGTCCCTATGGCAAGCTGGTCAACTCCAAGCTATTTCAAACCCTAAACCCCTAAACCCCTACACCCCTAAACCCCTAACACCCTAACACCCTAAACCTTCAAAGTCTGCGTGAACGTGGGAAAGTCTGAGAGGCGAGCTGCGATCCGGTGCCTTGCGTAGCGCGAGCCATGTCTCAACTCGATGACTCGTACGAGCATGTGACAGCGGTCGTCAGTCTAGATTACATTATATGATATCATTATCATATTGTATTGTATCTTATTATATCATATTGTACTACATTGTAACTGTAACTCCATTCTATTATAATGTATCAGATCATACTATATTACAATGACAATGATCACAAGGATCGTAACATTGATGGCATAGTTGTGGTCGCTGCTCCTGTTCTCCTGCTCTCCTGTTGCTGATGCTCTTGCTGTTGCAGCTACTGTTCGCCCACACGTTCAAAAACAGGACCACCAACTGAGATCCCTAAACCCTAAACCCTCAACCCACACATTCAAAAACGGAACCACAAACTGAGATCCCCAAACCCCAAACCCTGAACCCACGCATTCAAAAACGGGCCATAAACTGAGATCCATAAACCCTAAACCCAAAACCTACACCTTCAAGACCACAAAGTGAGATCCCTAAACCCTAAACCCAAAACCCCTAAACCAAAAAAACCAAACCCTAAACCCGAAACATCCCTAAACCCTAAACCCTAAACATCCCTAAACCCTAAACCCAAAACCCCATCGAGACCACAAACCGAGATCCTTGCGCGGCGAGGCTGCCGGACGTCGTCGAGCTTCCCGGGGGTCAGCCTGCTTGAACTGCTCCACGAAGCCCTCAACCCGAAACCCGAAACCCGAACCCTGAACCCTGAACACGAAACTATCACAAGGCCTTAAACCCCAAACCATACCCCTATAAAGCCTTAAACCCTAAGTGGGTTTTCAAGGCTTGAGGGTTTTAAAGGGCTTGAGGCTTAAGGCTTCGGATCTTTGTGGCCAACTCTACGAGGTAGAAGCTAATTCCGGTACCAGGGGGAGCCGGCGAGGATGGGCCTCTCTGCCTAAACTTAGCATGTACAACAACCTATCAGGGGAACCAGGGCGGTTAGTTTATTCTTTGGGGTTTAGGGCTTGGGACTCAAGATTCAATTTTCGTGTTTAGAACTTAGGCTTGTCGAGTGTAGGGTAAGCCTTGGTTCTGAGAATCAAGATTCAATGGCATGTCATAGCGGTTTAGGCTTCAGGGTGGGGTTTTGAGTTTGGGGTTTAAAGTCTTGGGTTTATGGCGTGACCGCTTGACTGCGGAGGTTCGACCATCTTCTAGGCCCCTAGGCTCCAGACAGGGCAGGACGAAACCAATCGTGACTGTCGAGATGCCCCCAAAAGCCGGGGCCCTAGCAACTCGAGACGCTAAACCGTTTAGGACTCTGAAGTCTGACAGCCCAAACCCAAAGCCCATATTCCGTTGCCGGAGCCCCAACCCCGAACCCACAACTCACTACACCCCTTAAACATCTGTTCCCTACTACCTCAAACAGCCCAAACACCGCCAACCTGAAACCCGAAGACTCTAAAACCAAAATGAAGGGAACCCTGCAAAAACAAACTGAAAACGGAAATGCTGAGACGCCTCAGAAACACAAAATCCCCACCGTGCCCCCACCTATGGCCGAAAAGAAGGGCAACTTAAATCTTTTATGAAACCCTAAACCCTTAAATCCTGAACCCGATAAGCCTCTTGAAGGGGTGGCAGCTTCTCCGCAGCACCGAGGCGACTGTTGGCCTCAGACTTTTGGATCTTTTTTTATAAATTTCCTGAAACTTGGAAGGTGGGGTTTGGGGTTTTTGGGTTTTGGATTTAGGATTTTGGGCTTCTGGTTTAGGGTCGCCTTTAACATGAGAATCCTGGTAATACGACTGTGGGTCGATAAGGGTTTGGAGGGTTTAGGTCAGCCTCACGTCTTCCTCTCATAGAAGCGGAGGCCCCAGCAGCTTTCAGCAGCTTTTCTCGATACCGCTGGTCCTCCGTCGCAGAAGTATGGATTTAGGGGGACACTCCAGCATCATCATTGGAAGCTTCGGGCAAATGCTTTCAGCGATGTGCCACAGTAAGCATCCTTCATTGGGTATGTATCATGCTGTGCGGTATGCATTCTAGCATATACTGTCGTACTGGATAGCATATTCTAAGATCCTCCACCGGAAAGACTCGAAGTCCAGAGGCCTGACTCCCCCCAAAGTCTCCACACTTAAGGGAGCGGTCCGCCGGCGGGGCGACAACACTTGCCAGCGGCGCTGAGCCGCCACTTTCGGAATTCACCTGAGGGAGAGAAAGGGTGCCTACGAGGGAGATTCCACAACACCCTAAGTGTGAGATCCTTATCTTCAGGTGGTCGCTTGGGCCTCTGGAGTCTAGAGAGAAACTCCGCGGAACCGCTGCTCAAAAAGAGAGCCGAGACAATGACTTGCCGTGATTCTGCATTGCACGGACAAAACGTGCCATTCAGGCTTCCCTCAACGCTAAACCCTAAACCCTAAACCCATGATCCTAAACCCAAACCCCTAAACCTAAACCCTCCCTCGTAGTTCTCCAATGACTCCCTGCAGATGGCGGCTCGGCGGGGCTGAACCTACAAGTGGCAAAGGTCCGGGTGAGCATCGCTTTCTTGCGCAAACAAGCTCCGGGCCACTACGCTCACACCACGATAATAGTATATTGCAGTGTAGTATATAAATAGTATCTTCTAGTTACTAGTTTTTAGCATATTAAAGTATACTGTGGTAAATTATCGCTGAAGGACTCTCGAAAAGCTAAGATGCAGAGCAACAACTGCCCCATGCATCCGAACCATTCTGATCCGTTTTTGAAACTTGTCCACCCAAACCCGAACTTCCCCCCGCCCCACTTCTGGCCCTGCTTCCATCTACTTCCTCAAACTCCTCAGCAGCCTTCAAAGGCCCCCGCAAGGTAAATCCTAAATGCAAACTAACCCCTAAACCCCTTGACCCCTAAACCCAATGCAAAAGCGGCCAGGAGCCCCTGCGAGCAAACTCCGGGTCTTTGGGTGCTCCGTGCCCACCCCGCCCTCTCCGTCCTGGCCAGCCTGCAGAGACTCCACTATCCGTTAATTAAGGAATATACCCTATATCAGAATAGGGATCCTACTATAATTTAAGGTATATTCCGATATATTCCTTAATTAAGGGATATTGGAGTCTTTGTGTGCGAATCCATGGGAAGGAGTTTGCGCACAACTCGTGACAAAACAGGACGGCTTCGGGCTTAACGGTCCCAGGGCCACGGCCCTGCCTTAAACCCTGAACCCTGGCCTCTTGAAGCCTCCCTCCAAGCCTAAAACCCTGAAAGCCTAAAACCCCCAAACCCTGAACCCCTGCAAAGCCTAATCCAGTAATTTACGCGCAGCCGCGGCCATCAATGGCCTACTCCCTGTAGCGCTCACACCACCGCTTCGCACCTGCAGAGCGGCTCGAACCAGCGGAGTTGCCTGCAGGGGGGGCAGTTCGGACTCCTCAACGACTATAGTACATTATAGAAAAAATAATCTATGATGGTGTAATTGATATAGAAAATCATATATTATAGTATATGATAGTATTAACCGACAAAAGTATACTACAGTATGTTATAGCACAAAGTACAATAGAATTGCTTTGGCCAGTCACTGTGGTAGGGTCACTGTTTCCGGGCGACCGTGAAATAGAGACAGTTAGGGTGTTTAGGGTTTAGGAAGCCTCCCAGATCCTCAACCCTCAACCGGCCCCAAGACCCTGAACCCTGAACTTCAACCCCAAATTCTAAACCCTACACTTTGGACCCCAAACCCCCCTAAACCCTAATCCCTAAAATTTTAAAACCCTAAACCCCTAAACCCTAAACCCCCAAACCCCTAAACCGTAACCCTTGGCCCTAAAAGCCCAAACCCAAAAATCCCCTGCTTGCCAAGCTGCTCGGTTCATCCGCCCTTGGAGCTGTTTCGCACGAGAGCGGTTTGGACCTCAGACAGTAGTCAGGGCACAGGTTTTGGGGTTTAGAGGAAAGGTTTAGGGTTTAGGGTTTCGGGTTTGTTGGGAAACCCGAAACCGAAACCCGTAGGCCCTAAAACCGCTAAGGGTTCTCGAGCAGTCGGCGTCTGTGAAACAAGACCTCGCTTGAGCTCCCCTTAACCTTATAATACATACAGATACGTATACATATATATATATACACGCACATCCACACATACATATATCTCTGTGTGTATGAATGCATGCATGTATGTATGCATGCATGGAAGTATTTCTGCACGTACGTACGCACGTACGTATGTATGTATGTATGTATGTAGGTATTTATGTATGCATGTCTGTATGCATGTCTGTATGTATATTATGTATGCAACGCCCCATATTCGGATATTGGTATCTTGCACAGACAATACACGCATATGTATACATGTACACACGCACATATATATGAGCAATTCGAAGTCTGGGGCCACCGGCTGCTAACTGACGACATCAACTCAATCCTCAGTTGCCAAACGGCAAAGGTCGGGTTTCTGGGCTTGGACTTAACTCCGAGAGCATCGGGCTGCTGTTTAGGGTTTAAGGTTCTGTGCACCGGCCTCCCTAAGCCACCAAGATACTCCGAAGCCCCACAATCATAGAACAAAAACCCTTGACTCGTATGAAGCCCTAGATGAGCCGTTCCTCAACCCTAACCTCTTGTACCCCATGGAGCCCTGTAAAGCCTTGAGGACAGCTCAGAACGGCAGTAGCAATGGCAATAGTGATGGCAAAAGTAACAATGAGAATAACAGTAACGTACAGGAATCATACTGCTACAACATAACCATCATCTTCATCATCATCACATACTACAGCATAACCATCTATAATTACACTCCACGACTGTATTGTGCTAATTTCCGAGGCAGCCGCTTCCGGTACAGGGCAAAGGACTTCTCCGTGGCATCCAAGCCTTTGCTCATGGTGCAGGGTTCAGGCATCAGGTTCAGGGGGCGAGAGTTTTGGGGTCCGGAGTTTCAGCGTTTAGCCCTGTGCATTCAAAGGGTCTGAACCATGCAGAGCGAAGCACGAATGCAGTGTCGGAATACTTGTACTCTAGGCTTCCCGGCGCCCGAAGCGCGCGTAGGTGCCGTCGGGGTCGAAGAGCCGCATTAGGAGCGTGTTGATCCGCTCCTTGGTCGGCTTGGGCTGCACTGGACCATGCCGAGAGGCTTTCACTCCACAGAAGATCTGAAAATCATAACGCAATACATGATACATATTTGCAGCTTCTCAAGACGTCTCTGAGCTGGGGGCAATGAGATCCTGTCGCATGAACCACTCGCCATGCTGCTCCCCTGGAGTGAAAGCAAATCCCGTTAGCCACTTCGTGCTGCCGTCACTACCACGCAGTGAGCGCCGCGCCGAAGAGGCTGGGGTATTGAGACTCGAAGCAGACTTCCATGCCATACTTCAACCTGATTGCCCAGCAACACTCAGAGATCCCGGGTCACCCAAATCTCTGCAAATGTCAAGGTCTCTGGGGCCGCGGGCGTCAGCAGCACGCAAGGCATTGCAAGGCTGGCACCTGTGACTGCTTCTACTTCGCATGAAATTGCACTATGCCAGCAATATTACCGATACTTGTAGCAAGGACACCTATATGAAAGGCACCCAAACCGCTCTGGGTCATACCTCAAGCTTGTCAACATGATGCTCCCCTGCACACATCACAAGGGAGCACCCAGCTTGGAGCTTTTGTGCCGGCGCTCCAACTTGACCCAACTCCTGGGAGAAGCGAGGTGACGGAAGATCACAACCAAAACCGAAAGCCGACAGAACATCGCATCATCACTGTTGTAGAAGCTATAGCACCCGTACCAGCATGCGTATTCGTACAGACTGAGCTTTCGGATACTTGACGTAAGCTTGGACACTCAGCTCAAAGACGTCTTGAGAAGTTGCAATTACACCTTCTACGCGAAACCCTAGACCTTCAACTCCCAAACTGCGACGTGCCGCAAAAACCTACTGGGACTTCCGGCTCGTGGGCCGTCGTCACGAGCCCCTGCAGCGCAAACCTGACTTCTGGAGCCCGTCTCGTTCGGCGGGGGACCGTTTCGGCGGCGTTCTGCTGCGCTTCATATATGCCATAGTATACTACGATATACTATACTACTCAACTACTGCAAACTGTCATAGACTGCAATAAGGAATTTGGTGTTTATGGTGTACCTGGGGTTCACGGTTAAGGTTTGCGGCGTTGAGGGTTTAGGCCTCCAGCGTATAAGCTTTAGGGGCTTACGGCTTTTGTGTATCGCCGCTTTTCCCTCTGCTGGTTTACCGATCTCAACGGTCCCCAATTCTGGGAATTTGCTCTATATTAAACAGCAAGGGAATTTAACAAATTAATCCAAAATCGATACCTAGCTTCGGGTCCTATATGGTTCGATAATGGGGTCCCCTTTGAGGGGCTCTATAAGCTTCTAAAATAGGGTCCCCCTGAACCCTGAACCCTACCCTAAATCCTAAACCCCAAACCCCAAACCCTAAACCCTAAATCCCCATTTGGGGATTTTTGACTTAGGCTGGGCTTCGGCTTTTCGGAAGAGCTCAGACCCGGGCTGACTCAGCCGTGGCTGCTCTGGCCTCGCATGGAGGCTTAGGTTTGGGGTTCAGGGTTTAGGGGGCGTTGGAGTTTCAGGGTTTAGGGCTTAGGGGTGTGAGGGCTTGAGGGCTTTAGGGATTTAGGGTTTAGGGCTCAAGGGTGTTGGGGATGAGGGTCGAGGCTTGAGGGAGTTCTTGTGTTTGGGGCTTCCGGCTTTGTATAAGTCTCGCTGCTAGAACTCTCCAATGGAAATGCTTTGGGACTCTGCGGCCTCGGTATACGTCAGGACTGTTTTTCCCGTACATAGTAGCATAATGATGGTAGCACAATGACAGTTGCATAAGATGTTTCTCCGGACACATCGAGAGCCGATCAGAAGATTACGAATAGCTTCAGACGCGAGGACTACCCTGTCGTCGTAGAGTATACTATAGTTCCTGATCGTCTATTTGACTATAATGTACGGGTACCTTGAGATGCGAGTGATAAAACGGGAAGATCCCCAGGTAGCTGCCTCCGGCAGCAGCTGAAGGCCAGCCAGTACAGCAAATGAGCCAGCCTTCAACAAAAGCCAAGGCAAGGCTCAAGTGAACGGGGTGGTAGGGTTCAATATACTACTAGACTATACAGGATACTATAAGCAACTGTCACGGCAGGCCACTAGCTGATCTGTACATTCACCGGGGTCGCACCAAAAAAAGCATGCTGAGCTTCGCGCACGCCAATCAGCTGACAAACCTCCGTCCTTGGATCACACATGAAAGTTCGAAGCCCGAGTTCTCAAAAACGAAAAAGAAATGTGCCAAATGAGAATGAGAATGACTTTGATGGTAACACCGATAGAGTTTGATGGTGATGACAGCAATGATGGTGATGAAAGCCGTTACAAACGCAGAATACTTGTACCAATCACAGCAACAGCAGAAGAAGCAAAAGCAGGCATCGCGGAAAAATCCCTAATACACAAACATGAATACGTACCCTCAGCCCATCCGCTAATCCGAATCCTTCATCCCTAAACCCTTCACCGCCTAACCCGGTGTCGATGTCAACAGTCCCCATGTTAATAATTCGGGCTCTGTAATAAACAACAAGGGAAATTGAATATCATCCCAACTCGATACCTACGGCTGGTGCTATAAACCCTGCATTGCTAAATTACCCATAATGAGGAATACACCATAATTCCCATAGTCTAGGGTCATTAAGGTAATGCAGGATTTGTATCATCAACCGTCGTAAACCCTAAACCTGGGCTCTTTTTCACACATGAAGGGTTTTGGACAATCTTCTGAAATCCGTCCAAAGTGAACCCTGAGCCCTAAAGCACAAGCAAAGGAAGCTCCAAGGGGTCTTCACTCTGAGGTCAAGCGCTCCCAAAGCGCTCCACGGAGGTCCTCCAAGAACCTCATTTTGGAGTTTAAGGTTTCGGGTTTAGGGATCTAGTCGTATAGGAGCCCCGTGGACGCAGCTTGAGAGGAGCACTAAAAGAGTTTGGAATTTAAGGTGTAGGGTGCTTTTTTTGAGGGCCCTTTTCCTTCTTGCTACAGTCGGAATACCTAGTAGGTAGAGCCGGGACAGGGTTTAGGGTTCAAGGTTTCGGGTCTGGGTTGAGAGTTAGGTTGGGTTTAGGGCTGGAAGCTTAGAAGTACAAGTTGGGCTTGTGGCCTGCAATTTGGAGCTTGGGTTTGAGAGTTCAGGATGGAGTTTGGGCATTGCGATCTGGATTCAGGGCAAGCAGGAGAACCACTAACAAAACAAGACATGCCAGCTATTGACAAATACAACAAAATCTCGCAGGTTGTGTTAAGTTAAAAGTTCAGGGATCATTGCTCCAACGGCGACCCTACACCCGAAACCTAAAAAACCTGAAACCCCTAAAAAAGTCCTAAAACCCTAAACACCCTAAATCCCAAACCCTAAACCCTGAACCCCAAACCCTAAACCCCAATAGTTCGGACCTGGGTTTCCGGGCTGCGGTTCTTTCCGGCCGCTGGAGCTTAAGAGCTCCAAGGGCAGCTGGTTTTGCACCTCGAAGCTTCTGTCTTCAAGGTTTAGGGTTAGAGGTGAAGGTTTAGGGGTCAAGTTTAAGGGTTTGGGGGTTAGGGGTGAAGGTTTTGGTGGTCAATTTCTAGGGTTTAAGGGTCAGAGTTTAGGGTTTAGGGGTCAGAGTTTAGGGTTTAGGGGTCAAGTTTTAGGGTTTAGGAGTTCGGGTTTAAGGGCTAGGGCCCGTTAGGGTTTAGGGTTGAGGGTTTCAGGGTACCTTCCCATCGGCCCCAAGGCTTCATAACAGAGGAACATACCCTAAACATAGACATAGAGTCATAGAAGGCATCCTCGGGCCCCTCCCCGAAATAAGGGATGTCTGGGATCTTCTGGGCTTAGGGCCTGAGACTTGGGGCTGAGAGGTTAGTGTTTGGGGGTCAGAGCTTGCTGCTTCGGTGTTCAGGCGTCATGGTTGGAGTACCCAGTATCTACCTCGTCGTCGCAATGGAGACATCAGAAATGGGGGTGCCAGTTCCAGCAGAAGCAGTGGTTTTGCCACTATGGTCACACCACTTGCTCTAAAACCTCAGCCCCGTTTTGCTAAGTCCAGCACCCAAGACTTCATCTGCACTTGGATTTGCCTGAGCCATGCTTGATGCAGACAAGCCAAGCAAGAGCCATGCCGAATCTGGTCTCCTTCTCAGTCGCTGTTCGGTATGACAGTTTCGGGTTTAGGCTTTCGCATGAATTTCGTCTTCAGGACTCAGGGTTTAGGGTTTACACGAAGGTCCGTTGCCGATGTCGCAAAACTGTTGCAGCCAGGCAGCTCGATCTCTATGGACAGGGGCTCGCTCACCTGCAGGCAGGCGCAAAGAAATTACCTTCCCATAAACCGGAAGCTGGCCCCACAACCTTGATCCTTCAACTCTGATCACAGAAGTCTGTAAACCTGACCTACAACTCCGAATACCTCGAACCGAAGCCCTTAACCCCAGACTCGGAACCCTAGAGCCAGGAATCCCAAACTCGAATCACTTAAGACCCTAAGCCCTAAACCCTAAACCACTAAAACCGCAAATCCCTAAACCCTAAACCCTTAAATCCTAAACCCTTAAATCTTTAAATCCTAAACCCTTGAATCCTAAACCCTCTACCCTTAAACCGCTCCAAGCTCTGCACCAGCTCGGCTTGCTCGCCCTGCAGCTTCATGTCTAGGGGCCCGTGTGGAGGCCAGGGAACGATCCTCAAGTCGAGCTACTTTGCGAAGCGTAGAGTTTAGGGTTTACTGGGTTTGGGGTTTAGGGTTTACTGGGTTTGGGGTTTAGGTTTAAGCGTCGAGGAGGAGTAATTTTGGCTCAGGGGGTTCTAGGGCTTAGGGCTCGGAAAGATTCTAGGGTCTCGCGTTTAGGGTTTGGGGTCTTGGGGTCTCGGTTCAGGGTTTCGGACTCAGGTTTCAGGGCTTTGCTATCGATTTCAGGATGAACTTGGAAGTGATGCACTCAATCCTGGAGAACGCAAATGCATTCGGTTTCAAGCTCAGCGTCTGGAGCGGTGCGATCAGGGCTCACTAGCTTCTGGCAGAGTCGGGAGATGGACGTGGAATCCTCTGTTTTGGTGCAACGGTTTCGGCTGACCCGCCGGCCCCCATCAGTGACTATGCACTCTAAACCCGGCCCTAAACCCTAAACCCTACACTCTAATCCCTAGACCCTAAACCCTAAAACCCTAAAACCCTAAACCGGACTATGCTGGTTGTAGCTCTCGGAGAACAAAACCAAAGCTTTTCCTCCAGGTGGCACAGAAGCTCGGAAAACCAAGCTGGACATCCCGAACCCATTCCCCTACGTAGTATTTACACCCGAGCCATGGAAAAAACACCTAGACCTCTCAAAGGTACTAGGAGGGCCTCGTTCAGATTACCGTATAGGCCTTTATACAAGTGCTAAAAGGGCCCTTTTAAACTAGAACCCTAAACGCTGAACCCTAAACCTTCTACAACCCTAAACCTCAGACCCTAAACCTCCTGAAACCCTAGACCCTTCTAAGGGTACTACAACCCTGAACACTGAACCCTCTCAGGCACAGGCTGCGTGCGCCGGCTCCCTTCCTGCAAACCGATCCCTTTAAGGTTTAAGGTTTGAGAATGAGAAGCTTTAGGGGTTCAGGGTTAGACGGAGGTTTTGGATCATAGAGCTGCCGAAGAAAAAGCAGAGCCTGAGCATAAGGCTGCTTGTGGCAGGACCCCGTCTTGTCTCATCTCCCATTCTATGGTAACCCCAAACCCTAAACCCCAACCCTAAACCCTAACCCCAAACCCTACACCCTAAGCCCAAACCCTAAACCCTGGACCCTAAATCTGCGAGCCCTAGCTTTCCGAATGCCTGCAGAGGACGGTCGCAAGCAAAGGGCAAGATGTACTTGCCCTTGAGCGACTCCAACTCCTCACTGTTTAAGCTTTAGCGTTATAGGGTTTGGGGTTTAGGGGCTTTAAGGTTTAGAGATTTAGAGGTTTAGAGGTTTAGGGGTTAGGCTTTAGGGGTTGAAGGTTTAGGGGTTTAGGGACTCCAACTCCTGCATCAAACACTCACGGGTTCGCGCGGAATTGGCTCAAGGCTCAGAGGTCAGTGCAATCTTAAGTTGGCTTTGGGTTTGGGTTTTGGGTTCAGGGTTGAGGGTGGGGTTTGGTATGTATGTAGGGCTTAAACACGAAGACTCGGCGAAGACCTAAACTGAAGCACGAACAGCCCTTTGCCCAATACAATCGAAACAGTCTGCAGTCTTCGCCTTCATCAACGCTGGTGGTACACGGAGTCGGAGATAGGATGAATAAGCTGTGTTCTCGATCCGACTTCCTAGCTGCCCCCGCATGCTCCTGCTTGAAGCTCTGTTGCTGGTCACTGTCCAGGCTCTTGCCGTGTGCGGCCGCGTGGCCGGCACCTGCAGATTCAAGCAGGAACTGTCCTTCAATCTACGGAAAGAAGCCATGGCAGAATCAGATAGATCGAGAGGTTCATCCCGTTACAAAAATTTTCGAAGCCAATCTTGAGGAACCAAATGCAGCTTTTCGAGTGGGTGGCCTGTGACGGCTGTCGCGCGCCGCCGGACTCTCTCTTCGTACTCGGCCCTGCTGCAGCTTGGCCCCAAGATGTTCTGCAACAAGCATACCCAATACACGATACTATCATACACAAGTCTACAAAACGATACACATAGGAACTTATTTCTGCGTGTCTCATTGTGCCACCCATCATTTGCTATTTGGTTGCTCCTTCATAACATACAACTAAGAGAGTGCAGCAGCAAGCCCAGAATTCCGCCACCTTGTCATCATCAAGTCCTATATTGTACGACATAGTTGTTCCAAAACTCTAAAAACCCTCATAAATCCCAACAGTTTAGTTGACGGTAGTTTCCTTCAGCACTCCTTAAGCCAAAACCCCTAACCCTAAACTTTTAGCGTAGGTGGGGCCCGGGCTTGTGCTTGCGGACTTCGGCCAAGGTGACGTCGGCCTTCTGCCTGGTCACCGCGAAAATGCCCAGACACTCCAAAGAAGGCCACGCCTCTTTAGGGTTTGAGATTAGGGTTTGGGATTTTGGGGTTTAGGATTTCCGGGTTTCGGAATTCAGGGTTTAGGGATTTTGGGTGTACGGTTTTGCAAGAACACTTGTGTTTAAGTGGTCTCCATGGGAAAGGGCCCTCAACAAACATTAGGGCCAATGGAGCTTCTGGGCGCTAGAGCTCGAAAGGTTTGAGGATTCAAGGTCGCAGGCCTTTCGGATCTAGGGTGTCCCAGTTCCTGTCCGTAGCAGCCCACAACATTGAAGCCCTAAACCCTAAACCCTAATCCCGAAACCCTAAACGTTAAACCCCTAAAGTCGACCCGAACCCGAGCAGTTCACAACATCTGGGCCATTTCTGGGCCTCTTCTCTGGCTCGAACATCTTGGACAAGTCCACGGGGAAGATCGTGCGCCTAAGTTTCACGGTTTAGGGGTTTGGGGGGTTTTGTGTTTAGGTTGGGCATTTCGTGCTCGGAGTTTGGGAGGCTGCGGAGTGTGCTTTGCAGACACCTTCATTCTATCACAAGGGAATGGATTGCCACCAAGCTGCCCCGGCACGTTCGGAGGCTCCACCGGTATATCATCTGCTTCTCCGTACAGGTGGGCGATGATGGCTGGAGCGGCAAGGAGGGATCAGAGGAAATCGTGCTTCTAGAAGCGAGATGCTTGCACAAGGAACTCCACAACGCTGGATGGCCTCTGTCTAAAGGCTCTTCGTCCTCATACCCCACACCTGCAGTTCAAGCACGTCGTCCCATACGGTAGTATCGGAGTAGACCCAAAACCCATGACCTTAAACCCTCAACCCGATGATGCCAAGCTTCGATGGCGCAGCGGGGGAGCTATGCGAAGTGCAGCTGCGAGACCTGAACTCGTGTCATCTGCCTTGGCTTCCGATCACTAAAGGTCCAAAAGAAGCTTGAAGCATGTTCTGAGGACTAGGCCCACATCGAATGCACTTCACAATCGTCCATGGGGCGAAACTTGAGCATCTGTGCCTGACGTTCCAACAGGGAGCTGCACAACAGAACCGTACATGTCAGGTGCAAGACGATGAAAGAGGTGCCCAGCTCTACCTCCCAAACCCTGCATCCACCTTGTTCGCAGCGGTGGGTGCGATGCCCAGCTGGTCCAAGTACCGATTAAAGTATTCATCCTGGCTATGCTTCTGCAGCACTGCTACGAACTTTCTTGCCGTATCTCAAGGGCTTCACAACAAAAGCACGGGCTCCAATGTCCTGCACGGCATTGAGTATGTCTTGCTGGCCTGCAAAGCGCCGAGCTTCGAACGGCTGATACATGTACGTAAACAACCATACGAAACATACACCAAGTACCCGTATACGCAAGTGCATTCAACAAGAGGAAAGAGAGGGAGAGACAGAGGAGGATAGAGAGGGAGCGAGAACACTCTTGCCATGCTCAGGGCTCGGGCTATGTCCAGATAAGTTTGCTCCACTCTTCAAGGGGATCACGACCTGGCGAATGCAGACTAAAACTTCGTGCAAGCGAAGGTGGGAAGCGAGTGTACCTCCATAGCTCGCAACATGGGTGCGTCTGCCATCAACAACCCATCCTCACTACACGCAATGCAACGAAGGTGTCTGGTCGCGGTCCTTGTTCTTCATGGTTTCTGATAGAGGTTCTGCATTCCGAAACTGACATCGTGCGCGAGAGCCAAACAGCCAGAAGGTGCAGACTTTGGATGCCTTCAGTTCAAATCTCAACGCCAATCCTTGCGATGGCTTCATCAGCTGCAGCTGCACACGACACGAAAGATACGTAAGGGAGAATCACAAAGACAAAGGAGAGAGAGGAGAGAGAGAGCCTGAAAGAGACAACGAAGACAGTCGGAAGGTGAAAAAGGAAGCTTGGCAGATAGTTGGGCACTGCACTTCCATTGCTTTCTCACAGAATTTGCAATCAATCCGCTTCCGGCTTCCTAGAAGATCAGAGCCTGGCTAAGCAGAAGACATCGCGCCAGCTCAGACTACCTGATCAGAGGCCTTCTCCGGAATCTTAACATGGGAGTTTCCGAGAATAGGGGACCCTAATATGGTAACCTAAATAGTAGGATCCTTATTGCAAGGACCCTAAGAGAAGGTACCCCTAGTTCTTATCTGTTAGAGGTCATGGCTGGGATTGGCCGCACGAACCTTCTCCACGCGAACATCTTCCACAATAGCTCGTGCTGGATGAAGTAATGCCGCTGTGGGGCCCTGTTTGGGAAGTGCCTCCTCTTGGATCACCCCATCCACAGTCACAGACTTCAGCCAAACACCCGGAATGCCCTGGCCAGGTTGATTCGTACCGTCTGGCATGACGGAGCCTGGCTTCTCTGGCAGCGTAAGCACTTGATACTCAGCGTCGCGCAGCACGAGGGCGGCAAAATGATCGATGGCTAAGCCTGTCTCGCCCGGATGGCGTCGCAGCATCTCGGCAAAGTCGGTGGAGCGGAGAACACCGTTACTCTGAACACGGTCGTGATGCGGACACAGGAGTCCTGGCAGAAAGCCCAAACCGGGAACGCGGATATACTCCCACTCGCGCCTCTCGCCGGCCGACGAGGCCTCACCAGGAGCCTTCTCTGCGGCTGCACCCTTTCCCGCCAGCATGATGTCCCGATACCAATCGGGATCCATGCTGTCCGAGTGCAAAGCGTCGAACCAGCAACCGGCTCCGGCCGAGCCGCCGCAGAGAACCGCCCCACGGCCCATGGCCCGGCGCAGTGGCTCCACCATCGCAGCCTTGTGCCAGCGGTCCACCGCGAACAGGGTGTTCCCGCCTGAAACGAGTATGATGTCTGCACCATTTATGGCTTCCTCAACCACAGCTGGCGTCGGCGTTCGGCATGCCACGTCTAAGGCGTTGATGACCACGCCGCGATCTGCAAACGCCCCCGTCTGCTTCTGCCTAAATGAAGCTATGTCATATGTAGCCGTGCCCAAGTAGAGAAGCCTCACCTCGGAAGGCTGTTTCTGAGTCAGTTGCAACACAGCCGTGACCACAGGTGCCTCGCCCATCATCGCCACACCAGCTCCAGCCAACACTGCTCGGATGCACGGTGGGCCGACTGCCGCCATCTTGCTTTGCAACTGCTGGGACCTAGAAGTGGCTCACATGTGCTGCACCAGATCCCGTTTCCGATAGGATATGTCCACGGTAGTTTCTTCATAACTGGGAGATTTCAACATATCAATTTACAGAAAGCTTTGAGCCTCTGAAGCTTTTGTGTTTCAGCAGAAGCCTATTTGCCAAATCGATGTGGATTTAACTTCAGCATCGAGCACTTGTCCATTCCACACTTCTTACTGACTGACGTGCTTCAGAACGCGTCGCCACGCTTCTCTGGCAGTGCCAAGCATTTGCTACACTGCACGACCCACTTTATAAGCAAAGGACTTTATCCATGACCATTCGGCTTAGTTTAACTGAAGCTCCACAAGCTCGACAAAGGAATTCCAGAAGCTTCAAAATTCGTGGCGCTGCTCACAATGTCGTAACCACATCCAGATACACAATCACTAAACCGCCACATTGTGCCCAAATCAGTGCCCAGTTCCCCACCGAGGCCTTGGAATGGCCGCGAAGCCGATCTTATCGCAAGGAACCCAAGTCCACAGCCACACGCCCAAGACCAAGCCCCACGCGGCGCGGGTAATGCATGGGGCCATCAAGGCATAATCGCCACACCGGTGAGATAATCGCTGTAGTGCTGCTGCTGCTGCTGCTACTACTACTACTACTACTACTACTACTACTACTACTACTACTACTACTACTACTACTACTACGTTTAGGATTTGAGGTTTAGGGAAGGCATGCGAGATTTTGGTGCTGTCTACGAATGGATACATTACAAGATTTCACAAGAAGGGGTGAGAAGCTACGCCCTCCGCCGCGTGGTGAGCACGCAGTCGTTTTGTGTGATTCCAAGCCGTGCTAGCGAATCTGGATCGGGATATTAAGTCCATAATGTTAGCTTTCTGTGTGTTCCAGCTTGCCTCCGCCACTACGGAACTCAGAATCGCAATGTCAACCACGACGATTGCTTTCCAGATGACATGATACTAGTAGGCCCACGAAGTCACCAACGTCGTCCCCTTTCCGAGTCGGCACGTCGCAACACCACTTTGCTCAGGAAGCATCGATGTCGATATCTCTACTCATGTTGTCGGGTGTCCGAGGCTATGCTCAGGTGAGGTACATACGTTAATCGGAAAATCTGCTTCAGGAAGGATTGGAGGTTTGCACTGGCTCTACTTCGATGCCAGGCGAACATCACCCTTTCAGCATGCCTGGAGCATATGGACATTGCGTGCCGCGTGATTTTTCCAAGGGCCCACTCAGATGAACTTGACCTTCTTCACCTCCAGGTCAAGGGAGCTGCCGTCCTTCATCTTTCTCTTGGCTTCCTGGCAGGTGGCAGAAGTCCCACCCTGATATGATGCACATCTTTGGCATCAGACCATGGCAACATGCCATGACAAAGGAGTCAGGACTTCAGTTCAACAGATGAAGCCAAGTTCGGCTGAATGCGCTGCCATGACACATGAAAGCAGCTGCAACTGTAACTGTGGAGATGTTGCCAGTTCCACAACACGAAATCTGAATGACGGTTGGCCTTGTGAAGTCGCAGCGCTAGGGCTTCGGCGCCATCTGCACACAGAGGGCAGCAAGCCCGACAGCAAGTGAGAATACAGAAGTGCAAAGGGGCTTGGACGGGTCGCAGACATGCTAAAACTGATCTGCTCGCGAGTCAGCCCTTCACAAAGTCAAGGCCCCGAGTTCTGCGGACCCCAAAATGTCGGACTAGTACACTCACGTGCCATAGCTCTTCCCTATAGACATCACCTGACTTAATAGCATCGGAACATGCTAGGCAAACAGACACGGAGACCGCACGCTGGTAAGTGGCATGTCACACAAAAAGACGGCATCTGTTGCTGCGATATTGATAGCTTTTGCTCTTCATTGTCGTGGCCTGGCCGCAGCGTCTGCACGCACGCCGCGAGGAAGGGTATGACGAGCACAAATCGAGAGATCTGAAAGCTGCCAAACTTCAAGGCCACGGCTGCCACGGACAAGCCTTGGGCAACGGGAAGGGAGTTGTAAGCGGATTGATGTCAGGGGCCTTGCAGAGGCCGCCGGCAACCGCCGCATTGCAGTTGATAGACTTTGGGGACTGATTTGGCCAAGGCGCAAACAAAGCAGCCGCTCTGCAGGTCATTCACCTGCCGAGCAACAGCCACACTCTCCCGCACAGGTGCTGGGACCCGACCCGTGGATCAGCAGCGCATCTGACTCCGTCGCTTCTTACACCAAACTGCGCAAAGAGCTGAAAACTCACGGCATTCCTGCAGGCTACAGGTGTTCCTGCTCTCCCTCTGAGAACGGAGATGGGTTCTAGATGCTCAAAGTTCTATTCACGTTCCCTACAATGACAAGCCTGCCTTCTAAGTTCTGTAATCTCACTGGCCTGACGCTGCTGATACGGCTTCTGGGCACCAAGGAGAATGGCCATGCCAACCGTGATGAAAAGTGTCAGCAGCAAGGACTTCACGTAAACCTGATATGGATTTGAAAGTTGCCCTGGACGATTCAGGTGCGTTCATGTCCATCTTCAACGAATAGTTCGAAGCCTGTGGCAGGCGATAATAATGTTCCCACACCATTGCCTAAAAGCGAACGTGCTTCCCCGGCAGCAACTTTCGTGCTTTGTCTGCTGTGGGTTTGAATGTCTGCTGCCGAATGCTGTCTGCTCCACTATAACTTGCTAGGCACGTTCGGAAAATGTGATATAATCGAATCTGCGGGCTTGAAATTCCAACAGCCCTTTGGTCTGCTTTGTCTGTTTACACTGAGTGTGACACGGGTGTGACAAGCTCTGCTGGAGCCGTTGGATGGGAAGGGTCCTCACGACCACGACCCGCGCGATCTGTGTCGAGCCCAACAGAATCATCCTGGAAACGGAAACCAACTGCCTTTGTCATGCCACGCCGTGGACATCATCGGGAGCAGCATGCCTTTGAGTGGATTCGCCATGGCCGACCATATACAACAAACTCCTCCGTCGTGCAAGGCACTGTATTGGCCACGGCCTTCCCCACAATTGATTTCGGTTTGTGACAGTGATCGTTCCTGCGCTCAGTCACAGGGTGGATAGCTAGGAAGACTCTGCCTTTGACTGATGGTCACGGGGCAACAGTGGCTTCTCTTGCATGCAGCTGTCGCCTCTGTCTGAAGCCAAACAGCAAAAACGAACGACCCCCGCAGAAAGTCTCGAATTTTCATCATGCACGAGAAGCCGAAGCGGCCAATGCACCGCAAAAAACGACCGTTCGCGGCTATCACGCTTGAAACAAAAAAACGAAACACGCACGATCCCTGCAGAGGGTGGCGAATTTTGAGCATGTTCATTCCGGCTCCGGAGTAGCTCGTGGTCACAGACGCGGGAGTGCAGGGCGGCTACAGTGGACATCACAAATTCTAGCAGGCTGCAAGATTTGCTTGTGATGTGGCTATCAAAACAATGTGGTGGCAGCACAGTCCGTGGGAATACACAGCATGGAGGCCGTTCTGAATAAATGTTCATGCAAATTCACGGAAGAAGAGGTGGACTGTACTTAAGGCACATGTGACTGTTTTGCCGCCACGTCACAGTAGTGACCAAAGCAACGGCAACCACTTTGAGTAATGCTTCTACCCAGACGTCCTCGCATGCAGCCTCAGTCAGGACGAGACAGAGCCGCAAACATCATCAACCGATGGAAGAGCAGCACTCCTTCTTCGGGGCTTCTGTAGCACTTCGATTGCATGAAGCCTAGATCCCGGAGGCCGGACGGCGCAGCCAGGGCGCATACTTGAAGAAGATCGTCTTGGCACCGGCCAGAACCCCTCAGATCGATGGACTTTATGCTTTGTGATATCGATGCCACGACGACTGAATGCAAAGCCCAAAACGGATTAACACTGATGGAAGCTGCATGGAGGTTGCACGCTGGTAAACACTAATCTCGATTCACGCTTCCGAGTCTGCCCAGGCTCTGTCGGAATCAGCTTTGTCCTCGAGCATCTCGCGCTCCGCCAGCATCCTGACACATTCGGCCGGGGAATCTGCTTGAAGCACATTCTCGTATGGCTGGAATGTTGCCCTAGACGTGTCCGGAGGTGGCTGCTACAACTTTCGGCCGCGAGCCGTGCGAAACGTAAATGTCAGCATGCAGCAAGTTTTCGATGCATGGGAGAACACTTCTGAGACATGATGGTGGGCTGCACAAAGAAACAGCTTCTTTATGTGATTATGGTGTATCTGTTTCAGTGTTTCGATTGAGATGTCAGAGACCAGTTGACAAGTAGCGGTGCGCCCCGTTCGTTGTTCGGACGTAATTCAGGGCCTGTCCAACCCTCAGGGCAACCCGGAAAAACATGCTTAGAGCAAGGTAGCACTGATTCTACTGCAGCCTGGTGATACTTTGCCACCGACGCATTGCAATATCAATCTGGTGCTCTTTGGTGGAGATGGTCGACAGGGCAGTGGTCAAGGCGGTCGTCGCCTTTTCTAACAGCCGGGGTTGTTTCTTCAACACACTAAGATATACTGAGTTTCTTTGCCACGAGCCTGCAGCCAAGTAGCATCGAATTCCAAACCCTCACAGCTTCCGTCGTCGATGCTTGCGCCTTCCAACATCCTGTGATGCTTCAGGCAGTTTGGTTAAGCCTTTTTCGCCGGCCGAGGGTTGGTTCGCCGTGCCACGCATTTTCTACGGAGGATCCTGGGACTTAGTAAGTAAGGTTATAAGTACCTTAATTGGGGTGTTATAAGTATAGTTACCCTAATTATAACCTTACTTACTAAGTCCCATGATCCTTTAAGTAAACTCTGCGAGTGCCAGCAGCGAAGATGCAGCTCGTACTGCTGCCCAAGCGGCAGAGATTCGGCTTTTTCATCCTGCACTATGTGCACTTTGTGTCCGTAAAGGAAGACTGCGCTGTAGGCAATGGCCGCTGCCAGCAGGTTGTCGGAAACTATCTTCTTCTGCTGCTGGCTCTCCTGCGCATGGTGTCGAAAGGTGCTCTTCAAGTTTAATTACAGCATGACACGGCCTTGCTCTTCGGTGCCAACCCTTCGCTGTACTTCCCTACTTTCGAATTTGCTTGCGCTTGTTCACTTCTTCGGTGGATCAGGTATGCACGATTTACGTGAGCTTGACTTCAGATTATCTCTAACTCTGAATGCAAGCAAACTAGACCTCATGTCACAGGCCTTGTTGAGCCGTGCCTTCAGGTCTGCATCCTGCTTGAGGGCGGATGCAAGCTTCGCGGCTTGGAGACCAGCGACAAAGTTTGGGCATTAGGTTCCAGATTGACGATGTGGGTCTCAATGTCTTGGGCGGAAACTTCAGGGTGCAACCGTCGAACTAATTGCCTCCTCCGTGAATGGTCAATCAGAGCTGCATGATGGAACGAGTTTGGGTGCAAAGCCTACACGCTACACCTCTGCGCGGAAGCATGTTGGCTGCCTGAGTCTTCCCCGGACAGTGTGACAAGAGTATTTCTCCGTGATGCTGCACCCACAGTAGCTGCACATTATGGACTAGAATTGTTTTCTAGCCACAGTCCCACGCTCGCCGCGTCTGCCAGGGACTTTTATCTTTGACAGCACAACATCTGTCGCGAAGCGGCCACAAAGGAAGCAAACTTGTTCAGCTGAACTTGTCACAATTTTATGACCTGAGAGGCATCACGCCCAGGATTGCAGAGAAGGCGTATGACCAAGCGGGAGCAGTTGTGACAGGCATGTCTCAGTGGCAACCGTGAGCAAATTTATATGTCCCGCTGCCAATCTCGACAAACGATAATCGAAGCGCGTGTGGCCACGAGGGGTCTCTTGGAAACGTTCCGAACTAAGCCGTTGAGTTCTTGAATTCTTGACAGCCTCAGAGTTGAAGACTACCGGGATTGAACACCAAAAGCTTGGATACTGTGCTACGAGGGCTCAACCGCTAAACTTCTCCAGATTGTTCTCTCCAACCGACCTTGCTCAAGCCACCGGCATCGTCACATCAATTCATTATGGCAGCTCTTAACCCCAAGAACACACAGGAGCTTGATCAACTAATCACGGCACAGGGAAGGTATTTGGGGTAACGACGACCAGGCGATTTAAATTTCCTGAACCCCAAACAAAAACACGGAGACCTTCCTCGTCCGTGTCGCCATCCTTCAACACAAACTCGATGAGGCTGGCCCGCACAATCACCTTTTCGTGCTCATCTACTTTGGCCCAGGAGACACAGCGCCGGTTCGGAGCCAGGGCTACGTTCTGCTTCGTAATGAGGTAGATCAAGAAGCCAGGGATGAGAAGGCCATATGCGACGGCAGAGCCGTATCCCACATAAGTTGCCTCAGATCAAAAAAGATCCTTCCATGCCAGTATTGTTCAGATCAGTCCAGCTCATCCCTTGGGGCCCGACCCAGACGGCTTCGTCACTCGTAGAGTCCTCACACCTCCACGGGCACTATTCCAGCCAATTCAAGCTTGTGCTAGATCTGCTAGAGGCAAAAGGCTAGAAAACTTCTGTCCTCAGCTGGGGCAGCGCAAAGCGGTATGCGTAAGCGCCCAAGCCGTCTCCGCCTTGTGTGTCTGTCCGGGTTTTCTGAGAGTCTCATCTTCTAATCAAATGTCTGTGATGCCCTGCCTGCATCAACTTCCTGGCAGCGCAGGAGCTTCTCGCAGCTCGCCGCGCCGCCAATGAAGAAAAACAACAGCACCTTCAATGCCAAATCGATGCCGAGCCCTGGCAGATGCGGGCCACCGTTCCGACTGAAGCACTTTGTGACGGCTTTACATGACTTGCTGACTGCTGAATTCAGCGCAGAGCAAGCAACTGCATCATGCTATGTGACCTTGAGCAACCCAACAATGTGTATGATGGCACACCTGTCGAACTCGTATCCGCCTCTGCCATGCCGGAATAATTTTCCACTCCAATCCAGCACTTCCACGAGAAGGCAAAGCATCAGCAAGAACAGCGGCAGGCTCGGCGATGCAAGGGCGCTGAAGCTCACAACCAGCCTCACACCATCTGCACAGGTCTCAACGGCACACCACGCAAACGTTTACTATCGTTGACATACCCAGGACTTCAAAGCACAGCTGCCTAATCGTAACAACAGCCTGACTCAGATGGATGGGCCCGGTCCTGCCGAAGATACACTGCACGCTAATCGCTTCAGCAATGCCAGTTGCTGTCAGCTCCAACCATCGGGACAGCTCCTCCTTTTGCATGGCGTCAGGAAGCACTGCAACATGTCCGAACTTTTTGGGTGATATGGGCTGATCTAGGTACAGTACTGCAAGACAAAGAGGGAATCAGAGAAAGCACAGCAACAGAAAGGAAAAGAATGATAAGTAAACACGCCAACTGAAAAAGAGAGGAACATTAAAGCAGAGAAATAGCAAGAGAAACGAACTGAGAACGAGACAGCGAAAGATGGCGACGCAGAGCAAATCTAATGAATGAAAGGAGAACACGCATAGAAAGAGAAAAGGAAGAGGAGAGTGGCGGAGCGAGTCAAGGAGTGAGTGATAGCTACTCTGTCTAGAGCCGTTTACACCGAGTAGTCATGCATGCGATGCACCTGCTGGAGCTGCTCATCTGCCGCAGAAGCCGTCTTCGTAGAGCCAAGAGTTGCAAGGAGTGCCCAGAGCTGGACGAACTGCAAAAGGACGGGACCCTGCCCAAGCAGCAACGGGATCAGGGCCTCGGAGCTGCCGACAGAAGGCAAAATGGCACCCGCAAGAACACTCAGGATGCTGCGGCCGCGATGCATCCGTCGGTTTGGCCTCCTGCAGTTCCGGAAGCCGCTCGGAGCACTTCCTGACAGGCTTAGGCTTACGGGGACCTTTCTTTCTTCGCGAAATGTCTCAAGACTGCTGGGATTGCCAAGCCGTGGCTCCTCCACGCAACATAGAGACCTGCTGCGACCGACGCGACCAGCAGACCAGCCCCTGCGAGCCACTGGCGGACATTTGCGGCGTCTGCCGGGCACCTGCCGCAGTCTTGCTTTGGTTCAATACAGAAAAGACATGGCTAGTTGTCAAAATTATGGTCCTTTTTTGGGTCCCTGTTAATCTGGCTGCTGCTCAAGCATGAGGGTATGAGGGTCCGGGTGGGCTGTGGGTCCACAGACGGCGTGTTGAGAGCCAAAAAAATAGTCTGCCATAATAGGTGCCGTATTAAATACGGCACCTATTTTTTAAGATACCCAAAAAGGGACCCCAATTTTGACAACCACCCACAAGGAGGGATTCCAGTCCGCCTCTTGCAGCGGCCTGCGCTGCTTCGGAAATCATCTGCACAAATGCTGCAGAGAACGCCTTCGTAGCCTGGGCTCCACTCCCTGGCAAAAGGAGAAAAAGCAGCCCCCCCATGTCCAGCAAAGTTGCCTTCAGCGCATCCAATCTGCTTCCATTCGCTGTTGCTGTTCGTCGCGTTGCATCGCTCTTTCGCCGGAAAGAAGCACCTCTGGAGCGAATTGGCCTCAGCCTGGCCATGCTGCGAAGAGAAGTTTGCTAAGATCGGCACTGATGACCCGTCGCGTCCGAGGCCCAGAGGCGCGCATACCCTGCGGAGGGGCTGCAAAACTGATCGATCAAGAAGAGACCCGGAGTGACGTCCAACGTCGCGCCCTTCAACTTGTAGCACTGAATCCGCCCGTTGTCGATCTGGACCGGCGTCTCTCCACGAAGCTTTGCCAGCAGATTCATTGTTTCGTTGTCGACCTGCGACTCCGCAACACGTACTCCTCGCAGGTCCATCCTGGTTTTTCGCTTCATGGCTCTGGCCAGGACGCCGGGTGCGAAGGATATGGTGGGATTGTTCGCAAGGGAGAGAAGGCTTCCGGCAACCACTCCCTCCACATGGTTGATCCGGTTCTCGGACAAGTCCAGTGTTTGGAGAGAACGCGTTAGAGCATGCTCACCAATGTTAGGCAGCGTGCCGGTCAAGTTCGACCCAGCGGCTGTCACTTTTGCCAAGCGGTCTGATTGTATAAAACACCAAAGGAGATCCTCCACCATAGCATTCAGTGGACATCCAGAGACCTGAGATCTGCTGCAAGAACGACAACGGAAGTTGCTTCTCATGCATGGCAGGCAAGGGACATCTAGTACTGCCAAGGACGGAAGGATGCCTCCGACTTCAAGCTCCCGTACATCCTCTGCCGTCGGCACGAAACGGGCCTGGGTGTCCTCAGCGCTCAGGCAGGGCATAGCGCGGAACTCACGTGCAGATTCAAGCACACCTTCGGCCTTAGGGGCGGACTGCTAAATCCAGAACCCTCAGCGCTCCAAGCTTTCCAACCCATTTGGGAGTCAGACGTCCGGTCACCTTCGTACTTCGCAGCGAGACCTCTTCCAGATGCTCTGAGTCCACGAGATCCTCCAGAACTCCTGTGGTGTTCGTTTTGGACAGATCCAGGTGACGCAACTTGTGAAGATTTTTCAGGGCTTTCAGCTCACCGCTGGTCTGCGTCTCCGCTAGCATTATTTTTGTCATGGTGTCGAAGTTCTTCAGCGTTTCGACGGAGACTCTGATTCCTGTCCTGGACAGGTCCAGCTCAACGAGTTCCACCAGATTTGAGAGAGCCTCCAGCTTCCCATGAACCTTCGTATGGAATAGATTCAGAAACTGCAGCTTCCTCAAATTCTTCAAAGTGTTTAGCTCTCCCGTGACCTTCGTGTTCTGCAGATCCAGTTGCACGAGGTCCGCAAGGGCACTCAAGGTCCCGAGATTGCCAGACAATTGCGGGTTCTCACCGAACCACATGTGGGTAAGTCTGGTCAACTTGCCGAGTTCCACAGACAGCTTGCCTGTCAAATTCTTCTCATGCAACCAGATATATTCCACACAGTGTGTTTCCGTCTTGCTGCAAAAGATGCCCTCCGATTCCCATTCGCAATGATCGTCTCCATTCAGCTTCTCGTTCGCAAAACCGAGCTTTTGCAACGCCACTCTGAGGTTAGCGCCGTCTCGTTCACCTTGGCTGACATCTTGCTGTGGGTGTCCCCGAACAACCCTGATTTTCACCGAGCTACAGTCGCTGACACTGTTGACGAGCATGCTGGATGGCACCTGCTTGGAGGGCCAAGACCTTCTTGCATGCTTCCATGTAAACCGCAGCTTGCGGAGGCCTGATCGTGGGAAGTTTGCACCAACCTCCCGTCATGGAGGTCCTGCGAGATACTCCAATACAATCAAGATATCTTCGAAGCCTGATCAGGGTCCTCGGCAGGGCGCATGGCACTTGCCAGCACCAAGCGCAAGGTAAGCCATGCGAAGGCCATTTGACAGAGCAGGCCATGGAAAAAATCCTGGAAGCAGCCCCTGCCTGGGGCAGAGCCCCAAGGTTGCAAAGAGCCTACATGACATCTTGAGGTTGTACCTTTAGACGATGTACGACCCAGACACGAATCAGGGAAGGGTTTTGCAAACCAGCCAGGAGCCAAAAGGCTTCAGACACAGAAAGATTGATCCAAACGCGCAACTTTGGCTGTCCATCACGTGCAGACAAGCAGAAGAACTTGATGAACGAGCCTAACTCCGGCCAAGCAAGTCATGGCATGCATCATCGTCAGCACTGAGCCTACGATCCCGGAACTCACTCACGGCTTGCGCCTCTGCTTCTCTGCTTCAGAGAGACTTTTTGACTTTGCGATCGCAGAACCGTTCCCTGGTCCCTTGCGCGGCGTAGGCGACACGCCGAATTCAAGATTGAATTCAGCGCGGCTGACAAGAGCTGTAGATGTACATCGCCTTATACAACATTCAGCTCGACGAAACAGCTGAAACAGAACTCAAAGACCGGACTGCAAAGATCTGCAGTGCACAGTCTCATACTAACACCGGCATCACTTGCTATACAGATCAGAGTCTAGTGAGACGAAAACAGAGAATATAGCATATAGCAATCCTCACTCAGGATCCGAGCATATGTTGGATGACACATCTCGGGTGGTTGATTATCTTCCGTACACCACCAGGTGTAGGTCGGGCTCCCCGAAGGGGCCGGCGGCCTCCCCAAGGGGGCCGAAAGCCCCGTGGCACCTGCAGGCGTGACGCCTCCAAAGGAGGAAGCAGCGAGCACCTGGGATGCATCGGTTTGGACATCACGTGGATGCGCAAGAAATGCACGATAATGGCCTTGCTGGGGTGAGGACCAGCTCGTAAGTAGCCCAGTGAATCTCGTGTCCCGGGCCTCGAAAGATAGGGAAGCTGGCATGTTGCAAAGCCTTGCATGGCACACGCGTCTTGTTTTTGCCTTTGGCTGGGTTAGCATAGCGAGCAAGGCTAACTAGCAGGAATTGCGGTGCGTGTAAGAGACCATGAGGGATTCTCTGCTCGTGCCAACTCGCAATGCATTCCTGAATGGTAGTGCTGGAGGTTTTCTTAGGGAGGGGAAGATCCACACTGAAAAGGCCGCGTATGAGGGGCCGTCGAGCAGCAATGGTGCCAGGCACCGGCCTGGCCTCCCACTGACAGTGCAGGTGTGCGGGGCAGTGCGGGTTAAGTAAATGATGAATGAGCTCAAGACAGTCTTGTTGTCGATGCAAGTTTGTCCAGTCGTGCAGGAGGGAGCTCCACCCGGGCAAATCAGGGAGGGTGACTCGTTCGCCTGGCCTAGTGACAGCATCACTCAACAGGAAGGGGTCGCCGGACCCTGCTTGATGTTGAATGAAAGCTAGTATGTAGGCAGTGGCGTGTAAGTAACAGAGATTGTCCGGGTTGTGCAGCACAAGCCGCAACAGCGCAGTGGGGATGATCTGAGCTCCCTGCCATCTACCATCCCACAGCCTCTTGAAGCTCCTTGATCAGCGGCGACCGCTCCGGGCGGGCCGGCTTGAGGCGGAGGGAGAGGAGCAGGAGCGCCGAGTTGGCATACCATTTCCGAAAGATCGCCATCGCCTCCGCTGCCTCGGGCAGCTGCATGGACAGTTCCAACACAAAGCTCGCTGTCTCTGACGTCGAGTCTGGCTTGGCGTTTCGGCCTCCACTGAACTTCAAGACAAGATCCGGATGTTTCAACAGCGTCTTGAGACGCCTGGCGTCCGCTAGGATTTGGTCCTGGGTGAGCGTCTCCGCCTGTGGGGGGACGAGCAAGAAATTGTATTCCAGATTGGACGTAATCCACCCCAGTTCTTGGGCCTTCGCCTGGGACTCCTTGTCGGTCGCGAATGCAGTGACCCTGGTGACGATTTCCGCTGCGAGGTACTGAATGAGGGTCTGTTTGAGCGATCTGGTCACCTTGTTTTGTTGGCACTGTTCGCGCCAGGTTGCTGCTACTTCCTGGAGAAGCGGCACCATGAGTTGTGGGCCGTTGCCCGTCCGAAACGTGAAGATGACGGTGTGGTCGCTCTGAAGGCGCGACAGGTAGTCCGCTTGCACGATGAGGGCCTTGGCGACTCGGTGGAGCAGTGCATGATCTTCCGAAGATGTCTTGGGTCAAGGGGGCCCCAGGCCCGTAACCTTCAGGCGTGGGCTGCGGGCGAAGCCTGGGCCGGAATCAAGGGTGTCTGGGCCTTGCGGCCTCGTCTCTGGCGCACCCAGAGTGGGCACACCGAGATCGCCGAAGCGTGCCCGGAGCTGAAGAAGGACTTTCCGGAGCCTCCGCTCAGAGGATTCGGAGTCACAGGAAAGGTAGCCTTGGGCTCTGAAGTGCTTCAGGCCTTGAGGCTTGACGCCTCGAAGGGTATCGAGGAGTCAAGCATCAAGGGTATGCTCGAGGAGCCCTCCCGCGAGATGTGGGATCACGATGGGCTGTGCGCTTGTGGCAAGCGCACCTACCTGTTCTCGAGGCGCCCTTCCTGCATTGAGCTGGAAGCCCTCGACACTGCGGTAGAAATCGCGGAGCATGAGGACGCGGAGGTCCGCGGGTCTCCGGACCGCGACCCTGAATCGCCTGACGTGGGCGTCGAAGTGAACGGCGTCCTGGCGGCGCAGGAGCGCGCTGGGGGCGTAGTTGAGGTTCCTTCCTCCGCCGTCCAATCCTGGGCGGCCGGCTTCATGCAGGCGCCCAGGGATGAGGCTGTTCAGACCTTGTTCGGCAGCCTCAGGGGAAGACTTTGGCAGGCTGGAGCTCATTACTCCCTCAGCCGAGGCTCTTCTTCTGACCAACGTTTATACATCACGTGCTGGGTGGTCCGTGAGGGCGCGGTGGTTTTAGGCCACAGCAGCGCGCCCGTTGACACAGTCAAGGGCAGCGTCAAGCTGACCTGGTCGGTTGAACTGGCACGGCCACCGACACCTCGTGAATGAGGTGTGCGAGCGGATGTGGAATTCGAGCGGCCAGGAGTTGGCGCTCGACCCGAGGTTTGAACGGCTCATCTGCATGGTAGGGAAACCGCGCCGTGTGGAAGGGTGGTTCGACAGCGAAGGTGAGGCGCGCATCGCTCACCGGAAGTCCCTGCGAAAGCAGGGCATCTTGGCTACGTTCACCTGTTTGGAAGAAGGACACTGGAGCCCGGCTCCCCTTCCTCGGAAGATACAGGTTGACGAGTCCAAGAAGGCCAGGGCCCTCTGCTTTGTAGGAGACCTCTACAAGGAGCCCTGCGCCATCCTGGAGTTGCTTACTCAGGATTTGGTCCTTACTAAGTGGGACCATCAGACTCCAAGGATAAAGGTGAAGGTGGATCCTAAGTCCTTCGCCTTTCCTATGGAGGTCAACGCGGACGAGCTTCGTCGCGAACAGCTTGCGGTCCAGGCTAGGGACGCGGCTGGTGTCTCGGAGTTTCGAGTCACGGGTTCTATCCGTACTGCCTGGTATGAGGCGCAGCGGAGGGATCCCTCGCTCGCCGGGTCCTTCAACAAGACCGAACCGCCTATGGTTTTGGCGGCGGACGGTCTCCTGGAGCGCGACGTAACGCTCAGGACGGGCCACAGTCCCCGTGGTCCCTAACGGGTTCGCGGGGGCGAACGGAGTGACCTGGCGCCGAGCGTGTTACAACGCAGTCCATTGCGGCGTGCTGGGGGCGCACCGGTCGTCGGAGGCGGGTGTCCAAGTGCCTGGCCTGTATCAAAGGCAGGGCTCGGCCCACGAAGGTAGAGGCGCGCGCAGTCAAATGCGGCGCCTCAACCTGCTGGCAGGAAGTCAGCGTAGACTGCGAGGGGCCAAATCGCGAAGATCGCGAGGGTTATCGTTACTCGCTGACCTTCTTCGATTGCCTGAGCCACGCAGTGCTCTTGGAGCCTATGCGGTCGCTCACGCACTCCGAGGTCCGACGGGCGTTTGTCCGCTGCGTCCTGCGGAGCAGGACGATGCCCACGCTCGTGCGGTCGGACCGCGGGGTGGAGTTCAAGAACGCGCTCATGGCCGAGCTCAGCGCTATGCTAGGCGCGGGGTGGCGCTTTGGCGCGCCCTTGCGGCCGTGTGAGCAGGGCTCCAACGAGCGCGTGCACCAGGAGGTGCAGAAGGTCTTGGGCGCTGTGGTCCGTCAGGTGTTGGAGGGTCGCGGAGTATGTCATCGACAACTCCCGGCTAGAGCGGAGCTGGTCGCTCGCTCTCCCCCTCGAGAAGGATATTCTGAGGGAGGCGCTGGAATTTGAGCCCATCGATTGGGCCCGTGGGCAGTTTAAGCAGTTCTCGCAACTGCGGTGAAGGTCCATTGGGACCGCAAGCGGGTCGGGTTCCCTGGAAGCCGGGTCTGACCGGTCCCTGGCGCGTCGTAGACGTGCGGGGACACAGGCTTACCCTGAAACCCGTTCCGGACGTACGGGGGGGTACCTTTTCAGGTTCGCGCCGAGGACTGTATCCTCGTTCCCCCTGACGCGGAGCCCCAGAGCCTCGCGATCTCATCCCCTTTCAGGATGAGGACCAGGAGGGTGGGGAGGAATCCCGCCCTAGCCTCGGCCAGCAGGTCTTTGGAGAGGCTAAGCAGGTAGTTCACTTGACAAGACGCGGCAGGTGCAGACTTGGGCGTGTCACCCAGGTGGACCAGGCTCGCGAACAGGTGGGCGTGCACAGCTATGTGCCAGAGCTCAGCGGTGTCCGCGTTAGGTGGGCCCTCGCTTACCTGACAGAACGGGTCTTTGACCTCCTCCGAAGGGAGTAAGCCGGCCATCACTAAGGTGGACCTTAACAGGGACGGTGTCCTGGCGGCGGCTAGCGCCAGGAAGCTGGACAAGGCAGGGTGCAGCCTTCAGGAGCGGACCGCTTTCGCCGCCCCTGGTCGTCTCCGACGCATGCCCGCGCCTGCGGCTACCGTGTGGGCCCGGTGGTCCTCCACGGGCAGCCTTCTTACGGTGTGAAGTGGGATTTGAGCAATCTCACGCATATCGCGGCCGTGACTGGCGCGATTGATCACCTCAGGCCTCGGCTGTTGGTGTTCTCCCTCTTGGGCAGGTCTTTGCCCCAACCCTTGCTGCAGGCGGTGGTTTCCCGCGCTTCCGGGCACGCTGAGCACCTCGCCGTGTGCTTTGCAGCGGAAGACGGAGAATACACGCCGTGGGGCCTGGAGCGGTCGTCGAGAGGAACCTGTTTTGGCTCTCCGACTTTGACCTGTCGCGGTTAGGCTCCAGGTGCTCTAAGCCTGACGCGTTGGGGGCTGTTCCCCACGAGCACTGTAGGGGTAAGGTTACGGACTTTAACCTTCAAGGCGCGGCGTTCTGCGCGTCCCTCCCAACATCGGTCTGAGGGGCGGGAGCGACCTCGCCGGAAGCGGTCCGCAGCCTCCCTGCGGCTGCGAGCCCTGGGCCGGCGCCTTCGGTCGCGGCCCCAGTGCCGGAGATGCCTCTCCCAGACGTGAGAGGAGAGCGCGAAGCAGGAAGTCAAGGACGTAGCGGCTCGCATGGAGGCCTACTGGAAGGCCAAGGCAGACGCCCGGGACTGGGATTCGGGCGGACCTGGAGGTTTACGGCCTCGCAGGCGAGAAGGTGACCTCGGACCCGCAGGACCGAGGACTACCGGGACCTTGTCTGGTCCGGACTCAAGATCGAGCCTGGGCCGACCAGGCTGGGCTTGACTGCTGCGGACATGGCGGCCATTAAGGAGGTCGTGCGCCGCAAGGCCGCGGGATTCTGGGCGGACTACGGTCCGGGAGTTCGCCGGCGATTGCATTCCGACCGGCCCACCGGTTTTGTCCCAGCCGCACGCCCTCAAGGGTGAAGCGGCCCAGTGGGTGGACGATAGGCTAGAGGAAGAAGTCCAGCGGGGCCAGTTGGTCCGCGGACCCTCGGCCTGGGGTTCGGCTCCATTTCCCACTATAAGGAGATGCCGAACCACAAGCGTGCGCGGAAGCGGCGCCTAGTCGTCGACTACCGGCGCGTGAACGCCCGGGTCAAGCGGTCGACGTACTACTGCAGGCGGAGTACTTTGGTGGGTTTTGCTGTTCCGTACTTATATGTCGAGTTATATGTCGGTCATGTGCAATTATAAATCATGCAAGGCCATTTATAAGTAGTGTATTGACATAGCAAGTGAGTTGTAAGTCCATACAGAGTTATATTTGCCTTATAACTAATTGAAGGAGTTAAGGCTCCACTTATAAGTCCCAGTCAAGTCCTCGCTAAGTAGTTATAAGTGGGAGTTATAAGTCCGCCGTAAGTCCACTCGCTGGGAGTTATAACTCCGACGCCCCCGCAACGCTATTTCCCGAAAATTGTATCCGTGGGCCAAAAATTGAACCGCCCAAACCAAAAAAAACGTCGCCTGAAGTCCGAAATCCAACCCCCCCAAAACAAAAAAACAACGAGCCTCAAGTCGAGAATTTAACCGCACCAAAACCAAAAAAAAACGTCGCCTGAAGTCGAAAATTGAACTCCCTCAAACCTAAAAAAAATTAGCCTCAAGTCGAAAATTAATTCACCCAAACTCAAAAAAACGCATACCTGAAGTCGAAAATTTGACACTTGTAAGTTGCAAAAACATGCCAGCTGAATGCCAAAATCTGCCAGCCCAAGAACCAAACGATGCTACCCGAAACCGGGCCCTTGACCCCAAACCCCAAGCCGTCTTAACCTCAAACCCGAACTCCAAATCCGCTGTGAACGTGGCTCTAAATGAATGCATGGAGGCATCGCCCCGTGCATCTTGTGCAGGAGGCTTCGCCCCTGCATGCACTGCATGGGCATAGCAGCACGCATGACACAGCAGACAGACACACACGAAGCCAGACGCACTGCAGACAGACACATGTGCAAGCCCATGGCATATATAGAACATGCAGGCAAGTTCCTGAAACCTCAGCAGCGGCACAGCTGCTTCGTTGCGGTCGCCATGGACAAGCTCCCGGCGAAGTCCGCGGCGAAGGGAAAAGGAAAAGGAAAGGACCCTGAAGAGAAGGGAAAGGGAAAAGGAGAAGGAAAGGACCCTGAAGAGAAGGGAAAGGGAAAAGGAGAAGGAAAGGACCCTGAAGAGAAGGGAAAGGGAAAAGGAGAAGGAAAGGACCCGGAAGAGAAGGGAAAAGGAAAAGGAGAAGGGAAGGACCTCCAAGAGAAGGGAAAGGGAAAGGAAAAAGGAGAAGGGAAGGACTCCGAAGAGAAGGGTCCGGGAAAAGGAAAAGGGAAGCGCCCAGAAGAGAAGGGTCTTGGAAAAAGCAAAAAAGGAGGGAAGGACCTCGAAGAGAAGGGAAAGGAAACAGGAAAAGGGAAGTGCCCCGAAGACAAAGGAAAAGGAAAGCACGTCAAAGAAGAGGATCCCTCAGAGAAGGGAAAAGGAAAAGGGGAGGGCCTCCAAGAGGAGGTGAAAGAAGAAGGGAAAGGAAAGGGAAAGGAAAAGGAGGAGGAGGAGGAGGAGGAGGGGCCCATCGTAGACGAAGTCTACGATGGGCCCTACGAGGTCCAGGCGGGGACCCTGACGGCCGCTGAGCGAGCCGAGATCTTTCAGGCCACGGGCTGAGGGTCTCGCTTCGCTTGAGGAACTCCTGGCAGGGGCGAGCCATGGTCCTGACCGGCCCCAAAAGCGGTCACTTGCCGGAGGCTTTGTCCATGGCTTGGCGGTACATAGAAGCGTCAGCCAAGGCAAAGCCCCCGGCAAGGGCCTCGCCAGCGGCCGCTTCCACTCCAGCTCCAGGAGCGAAGCCGGCGAGGCCTCGCCCGCCGCCAGCAGCCAGGCCACCCACCTCACCCTGGCCCCAAGCCTTCCCGCAGGCATGGCAAGCCCCGCCCCCGCCGTTCCAGCCCTCCTTCCCAGCCCAACCTGCCTTTTTGGACCAGCAACCTGGCTTTTTGGGGCAAGGCTTCCTCGCGCCACCGCCTTTAGTGCCAGGGCTGCCTGATCCCTGGCTGCAGGCCGCTCAACGTGCGGAAGCTGCAGCGGCCAGGTCGGAAAACGCGGCCAGACAAGCAGAAGCAGCATTGCAGGCAATGCACAAGCTGCAGCTGCGGCCGCCGCCGCCAAAGGCCCGGAGCAGCTCCTCCGACGAGGCCGGGCCTAACACACATGCAAGTTGTAATCACACATGGCTTCGCCTGTGTGATTACAAGTAAATGTGCAGAAGCACCTGTGGCTTCGCCCTTGGGCTTCTGCACAAGGGTACACACATATATATATATATATATATATGTATACATACAAATTTATATATACATCTTTACTCTTCCTTTATACATATATCTTTATATAGAGACATAGATACGCCTCAAATCCTGCCAACAACCGACAGGCGAGCTCCGCCAGCTCGGAAAGCCCAAGGGCTCCCGCCGCTGTCGAAGTGAAGCCGGCGCCGAAGGCCAAACCATAAACCCCTAAACCCTACACTCTAAACCGTGGGTTCAACCAGGCTCAACCAAAACCCCCCTATATATAATAGGCCTAAACCCTAAAACCCTGAAGGTCGGCTCAGACTCGTCCGAGAGCTCAGAAGCTGAGGAAGCCCCGCCGGGCAAGGTGCAGGCGAAAAAGGAGGCAGAGGAGGAAGAGGAGGCCGGGCCCTAAACCTTAAATCCAATATTCCATCCTTAAACCCTGAAGGTGGCCAAAGCCGCACCTGCGGGGCAAGATCTACCGATGAAAGAGGAGGAGGCCCGTTTTTATAAGCCCTAAACTTATAAAATATAATTAGGGAGAAACCCTGAACCCAAAAAAAGCCTAAGACTTAACAACATGCAGGTGGACTACGAGGAAACACCGGTGCTGCCGCAGGAGAAGCACCTCTCTCCCACGTCGGAGGCTGGCCCCGGCAGTGAAGCGGAGGAGGAGCCTCCCGTGCCGTCGGACTGCCCCGACAAAGAGGCGCAGGAGGAGGAGGACGTGCCCTTGCCAGGCGTAGGGTCCAAGAGCAAGGCCCCTTCGCCTTCGCAGTTTCCTCGTAGCTGGCCTGCCCCACCTCTCAAGAAACCGAGGGAAGGCTAGAGAGTGTGAGACTTCAGGCAAGAGACCTGGAGCAGCTCTAATCGGCGAGGCTTCGCCCGCCCGCATGTGCATGCACGCAGCACGCCATGCATGCACACAGCCATGGAAAACAGGGCTCAACTTTTTATGCACGCATGCATGCCACACATCTGCATGTTCTGTGTGAGCGAGGAATTGGTGATTCGATGTTTTGAGCTCTTATCGGCTCGTATACAGTTGAAGCATACAAAAGCAGAAACCCTTTTGCACAGTGCCCGCCTGAAACCCTAAACCCTAAACCCTTAAACGATAGACGCTGAACCCTAAAACGTGTAGATGTATCTATATACAAATATGCATACAGAGTAAAAACTCAGATCCTTTGCGAGATATGTTAGGAGCAAGCCTGCTTGGTCAAGGCCTCGCCTGACCATTTCTGTGGATGTCAAGGCTCGCCTGACATGAGCACCTTTGCCATGGATGGCGCTGAAGCGCCCCTTGCAGGCTGAGACGCCGAGGAAGAAGCTGCCAAGGGCGATTTCCTTCTCTACGCTTGCAGACCTGCAGGACTCAGGGAAGAATCTGGATCATCAAAGGAAGGTCATTCGTGAAGGCCTCCGCAGACCGCTGGAGGAGGACGGGCCATGTGGCAGAGTGCTGGATTCTTTAACTGTGCCACTCGATGGTGAGCCATGGCAGTGGCACATTTTGCGGCCAGCTGCTTTGCTGCACAGACTGTGCAGCATCAACAGAAACTTCGGCGACCTCGTGGCCGTCTGTGAAAACGTGGTGGTATACGCAGACGAGATTGTGCCAGGAAATGTGCTGAGGCCTGATAAAGGTCGAGAGCAGCTGGCCTTCTATTGGACTCTGAAAGAGCTACCGACCTGGTTTGTCGGCAGAGACCAAGGCCAGGGATGCTTAAAATACGCGGATCGGGATCAGGACAAACGTAGCTGTCATGTATAATTGGGTGAGATGTTTCATCAAACTCCCTGAGGATGGCTGTTTTTCGGCTCGTTTCCAACGAGCAAGATCTCAGATGTCGAGGGCGGCTACAGCTTTCTCTTCGGCCTCATGCTGGAGTGCTTCTTCGACCTGCAGCAGGACGGCCTCAACTTTGCAACAGGCCTCCCGCTCAGCAGGAGGTCCGGGCATTTTAACTTCAAGCCCAAGTTTGGATTCTTGATTGCCGATGCCAAGGCTCTCAAACAGCTCTGGAACCTCACTGGTGAGAATGGTACAAAGCCCTGTTTCTGCTGTGCGAACGTGGTAGGCAGGATGTCGCCCGAATCCATTGCCAACCACGACTATTTGGTTCATGTCAGCAGCTCTGACAAGGACCGCTTCCAGCTGCACACGTCGGATACTGGCAAAACGATGGTGCGAGACCTGGCCGATTTGGCACACCGCCCGAACGAGCAGAAGAAGCTCGGTCAGCTTTGTGGCCTGCAGTACCACGCCAAAGGCCCGGTGGGTGTGCATGACCAAACAATCAGTCTGATGTATGTGGTTGTTTGCCTTTCGCTCTTATATTTAAGGGCAGAGAGTTCTAATAACGAAAAACACACAGGGACACAGAGCCTGGAATCATTACACTTCAGCATGCAGCCCCCTTTGAGGCGCCCTGTGGAATCCTCGTCTCCCGATGCTGAACCACGTCGAGCAGACCATGTATGACTGGATGCATGTGCTCGTTGCGAGCTCGGGTGTGGGCCAGTACGAGGTGAACGAGTTTGCGAAGGAGTTGCAGACGACCTGCAATCTGAGCTTCGAGTTTCTCGACGACTTCGCAAACACGTTCAAGCTGCCAGCATGCTACACCTCCCTGCCGAAGACCTTTTTCCAGGACCGGGTATGCATGCAGCCCGACTCTTGCATCAGAGGCTTTGGCTCGGAGATGCTGGTGGCGGTCACGATTCTTGTGGCCCTTGTCCAGACCGTGCTGGACCCGGCCGGTCTTCTTCCCCAGCACTGCCGCTGCATGAAGCTCCTCGGCGACATTTTGGATATCTTGTCGTCTTCCGCAGCTCGCAAGGCGGTGCTTCTCGAAGAGGCCGTGACCGAGCACAACCTGCTCTATGCCGAGCTCTATCCTGGGTGCCGCAAGCCAAAATACCATTGGCTTTTTCATCTTCCGGCACAAGTGCTGAAATTCGATGCAGTCCACAGCTGTTTCGCGCCAGAGAGGAAGCATCGAGCTGTGAAGGCCATTGCCAGCCACGTCACCGGCCCTACGATCAGCCAGCACATTGCCCTCAGACTGGGGGCGGAGCTTTTGGATTTCTTTGCAACAGAGGATGTCTGCCGCTCCCACTTCTTGCTGGAGCCCATACGTGAGGTGCCGTGGGCAAAAGAGGTCGTGGCCTCTCTTCTGGGCACCGATGTGATTGGTGTTCAGGCGGCCAGGACAATGGTCACCCCCACTGGCCGCATCTTCACCGGTGATGTCGTGTCCTGGCAAAAACATGAGCTGGCTGTATTGTATTTTCCTCTCTCTCTATATATATATATACATGTGTGCATGTAATTGCAACCCTCATTCAAATGTAAGTCGACCTTGGCCTTCGGAGGTTTTCTGGCCCGAGGAGAAGATGATTGGGGAAGTGCAGGCTCTGCTCTGTGCCGTCGTCATGTCTGGACGGCATTCCTACTTGGCACAAGCCAACCTGCGGCAGCACGTGGGGGACAACGTTTTTCACAGTCGTGGCCGACCCTGCCTCACGCTGCTGACGGACGGTGTTAGGGCAGTCATATATGGCAAAAAGGCCGATGGATCCCTCCAGGCCTGCCTGACTTCTGAGGAGCTGCAGCATGTGACCGCGGGTGAGGCTTTGCCCGCCCCTGCATGCACGCATTCTGCTTGGTCGCAGCTCCATGCAAAAATGCAGCCCCGCATGTGCTATCGCTGCTGTCGCTTGCATTGTTTTTCGATCGAAGCCTTTAAACCCCAGAAACCCTCAAATGTAAAACCTAAACCGTTTTTGATTTATGATTATACATGCTTGCCGCTGCCATATATATATATATATATATATATATATATACACAGCAAGCTTAACAGCTGGCCTTCCTCGAAGGCCTCGCCTCGATAGTTTTCTGTTGCTCCGAAGGCTTCGCCTCTTGAAGCCATGGTGGCAGCGACGCAGCAGACACAGCTCGCGGAGACGGTTGTGGAGCCGCAGCAGACCCAGGTGCCTGCAGGGGAGCCACAGACCCAGCAGCCTGCAAGCCAGCAGGGGCCCGAGCCTTCGCCAGCTTCGGTGGCCAAACAGGAGCCAGAGACCTCAGCCGAGGCAGCCGTTGCAGTTGACGGGCAACTGCAAGTGGTGCCTGGCGATGCCGATCTGGGCTCTTTGATGGTGCCGGCCGTGCATCCGATGGTCCCGACCAACAAGCACCCCGTGCCGTTCATCTGCTGCACCTGTGGACAGGAGTCGACGGAGTCCGTGACCTGTGTCAGGCACACGAAGGGTCAGCAGACCCTTCGCTGCCGCAAGTGCCACAGCAGCAAAGCGGCTATAGCCCGCTTAAGCCGGGCCCATGACGGGCTTGTGCAGGACTTTGGCAAGATCGACGATCGCGGAGCTGTGCAAAACTTTTTCAAAGAGTTTGGGCACCTGAGGGGGAGGGAGCTGGTTGTCAAGCTCGAAGAAACTGTCCAGAGCTGGTCGACGGAGATGTCGAGGAGCAGTTTCCAAGGCACGGGCGAGTTCCTCGACGATCATGATCTCTGGCTTCGCTACAAAGAGAAGCCGGATGGTGTCGAGCAGTACGAAAATGTGAAAAGAAACTGCAAGCAGATCTTTGACAGGGTAAGAGGAGTTACCCTCTTCGAGGACATGAAGTACAAGTCCTCCCACGAGGATGTGGTGGAGAAGGGCAAGAAGAGGCAAAGGTCAACCTCTTGCCACCAGGACCTGGCCGAGGAGCTGGAGGACGCCGCTGAAGAGAAGGCCGCTGAAAAGAAGGCGATCTTCAAGAAGAAGAAGGGCAAAGGCGGCGACAACTTGCCCAAGTTCAAGAAGGGTGATCGGAGCAAGATCAACAAAAAGATGGAGGCCGTCGCATCGCAGCGGATGCAGTGCTTGGACGTGCTGTCCAGGGCGGAGAAGTTCGAGGGCATGGTGCCGGCCTATGTCTGCGACGCAGGCAGGGCCTCGATCGCCGAGGCTTTGGCGGCCCAGGAGGAGGTGGAGAAGCTCTTGGACGAAGACCATGGTATCGTCAACGACGTTCTGGACCAGGCGGACAAGGTTTTGAACAGCATCACCTCAGCCACCGCCCGGCTGAAGCTGCAGGTGGAGCAAGCGGCGGCCTTCAAATCCGTCTAGATCTTCTTTGCTTTTAGGGGCTGAGTCCATAATAGGGTTAAAATGGGGCCCAAAAGTCTAAAGGTTGCTTATGTATACTCAGCCCCTAAGATCTTTAGGGCGGGCAGAGATTTTGATTCCTGGTGGTTTGCCCCCAGGAAACTCGTCATGCCTGCGCGGAGGCTTCGCCTCTGGAGTGATGTGTGTGCCAGGTGGCTTCGCCCCGGCAGTTTCTAATCAAGAGTTCATGACGCATGCAGTCGGGGAGCCAAAAAGGTCCTTATAATTAAAAAATAAAAATAAAAACATAAAACCAAATTAGAAAAATAGAACAGAAAATAATAAAACACAAAAAATAACACACGCAAAAAAATAAAAAAAACTGTAAACCAATATAAAATGAAAAAAATAAAAAAAAATAAAACACTGTGGGAAAATCAGAGAGAAAAAACGAAAAAAAAAATCTAAAAAAAACCGAAAAAACTTAAAAAAAACGAAAAAAAAATAAAAATAAAAAACAAAAAACAAAAAAAGAGAGAAAACAAAAGAGAGAGAAAAAAACAACCTGTCGCGGGCGTGTCACGGGCGTGTCACGGGCGTGTCACGGGCGTGTCACGGGCGTGTCACGGGCGTGTCACGGGTCACGGGCGTGTCACGGGCGTGTCACGGGCGTGTCACGGGCGTGTCACGGGCGTGTCACGGGCGTGTCACGGGCGTGTCACGGGCGTGTCGCGGGCGTGTCGCGGGCGTGTCACGGGGGTGTCGCTGGGGCGTGTCGCGGGGTTGGGGGGGGTGAAACCATAAACCTCTAAAGGGGTAGCTCTAACAGGTACCTACAGCAATGGCTGCATGCTCATACATATACATTCCGCTGCCCATTGGCTCACAGTGGTTTTACCATCTTGAGACAAGACAAGCTCTCCTTGCGTAGCAAGACAAAACAACTACTGTCCGTGTGCAGGGCGCTGCCCTTTGATCCTTAGGGAATAACTGGTCATACACCTCCTCACAAGGAGTATCCCTTGGGGGTGTATCGGCACAGTTTTCTGGTAGCGGAGCCCGGAAAGGGCCGCCCGCCTCACAAAGTCCGCTACAGCGGTCGGACTCGCCGAACGCTTAACCAAGCGGATAAGAGGCAGCACAATGTCGAGCTCGCATAGCGAAGCCGACGGCAGTTCCCAATCCTCCGGGGGATATGAGAACGAAGAGACCTCCCAAGGTCCAGCTACTTATGTCGCACAGGCATATGCAACATCTGACCGCATGCTTGCATCATTAGGCATAACGCCCAAGATCGCGCCTGCCTATGATGGCACCACCTCGTGGTTTGAGTATGAACAGTTGATGGACGACTGGTGCGACATAACAACGCTGGATGACACCAAAAGAGGTCCGTCTCTCAAGACGAGGCTCTCCGGATTGGCCGCAGTACAAAAAGAATCACTCAAACGAGAAAGGCTTGCAGCCCCAGATGGAGTAGATTACTTCAAGAAGAAGATGCGTCCATTTTTCGTGAAAGGAGAACAGTACGTTTTCCTGTGGCGTTTCCTCGGCCTATTCAAGGCATGGAAGGGCAACCAAGACTTTGTGACTTGGATTGCTAAGTTTGAGATCGTGCTACAGCGCGGGAGAAACTCATGGATGGATCTCTTACCAGAGATAATTCTGGAAGATGCCCATCCGGATTTCATGCAGGCTGTGCAAGCAGATCAAACCTTCATGCGCCTACAGGATGCAAACGAGAGAGACACATACGCCGCACGTTTCTTCGAAACATGGAACAAGGAACGCCTTGATAATCATCGAAGAGCGTTTCCTCTAAATGATAATCTCCTAGCTCTCCTCTTCCTAGTGCAGTCCGACATAAATGAGATGCAACGTGAGAGGTTGGTAACAGCATTGACCAACCAAGGTCACCGAATTGAGACCTACACGTACCCTGTGGTACGGCAGACCATGTTCGATCAGTTCTCAACGACCAGAACTGGTCTGCAGGATCCCAACATTCGGCACTCTTCTCACAAGAAGGACCGCCATGGAAGGAGAGATCAACGCCGCAAACGCGGAGGTCGAAACTTCCTCATCCTCGATCAGGGTGAATACGACGGAGTCGATGGATTCTGGCTCCAAGACGAATACACCCTTGAGGAAGGCTTTCTTGCCGCCGAGGATGAAGAAGCTGTCTTCTGGACAGTTGACGACCATGAAGCCTTCGTTGCAAGGAGATTCAAAAAGGGAAGAAGACCAAGAATGCGTCCCGGATCACCGGGAAGAGAAAAGGGTGGCAAGCGAAAAGGACGTGGCCGTTTTAGGTCATAACGCGGAAAAGGGAGAGCCAACCAGGCAGAACATGATCCAACTGATTCCAGCTATTTCGGTAAAGGTAAAGGAAAGGAAAAAGGAAAAGGTGGAAAAGGCAAAGGAAAAGGAAAGGACAAAGGAGATAAAGGAAGCTCCTTCAAAGGTACAAAGGCAAAAGGCAAAGGTAAGGATACAGCTAAGTCTGCCTCCTTACAAGGAGACCAAACTGGATCTCCACAGGCCTATGAAATTTCCACCGCACCGAGCTGGGATTCATGGTATGAGGACAGTTATTATACTGACTCCAGTTGGAATTATGCCGCTTATGACGATCAAACGTCTTATACATACTATGCATCACAAGCCTCAAGAAGAAAAACACGGAGAAAGAAGAGAAGAAATCAAGCAGGATCATCATGTAGAGGCACAGATCCGAGCGCGCACCAAGAACCCGTGTTCAACTCATCAGTGAGTTACGTGCCCCAGGTCTTTGAACCATCCGAGGGGCAAGGTGTTGAAACTGCAACAGCGGTATTTCCGTTGCAGCACACCGTCCTATCTGCTCTCACAGAGCGGATCAATCTTGATAAGAGCCCTACCTTTGTCATACTTGACTCTGGTTGTACTAGGGCTATGGGTCCCCGCTATGCGGTGAACAGGCTTATCAAGGCCGTGAAGCAACGTGCCCCAGGCATGATTGATTTCACTTTTTCACCTTCGAACACGAAGTTCCCTTTCGCAGATAGTGAAACAGCTCTTATCAAGGAGCGTGTAACTCTATGGTTCAACACAACTCCAAGAAGAGATACAACCATAGAAGTTTTGGATCAGGGGAGAGTTCCCATTTTGTTTTCCATCGAACAGATGAGGAATTTAAGAATGACTCTCGAGTGTAGTCCTACAGCTGACCTAGCAACGTGTGAAGCTTTCGGTTTGTATAAAACCCCTCTTCCGATTAGTACCAATAATCATTTGGTATTGGACCTTCTAGGCTTCACTTCCACCGGGAAGTATCTCCCTAAGTCAGGTACGTCGTTCAGTGCGACGGAGACTGCTCTAGGAGCCAATAAGCCTTATACTAGGATACCGGAAGGTCGCTGTCCAGCATGTGCCGGACAGAAAAGGGCTCACACGTACCTCAAGGGTTGCGACAAGGCACCTGAGGGAGCAGCTGATCCACCACCGAAGAGGATTTCAGGTAAAAAGAAGCCTCTTCCATCTGATCCGGCAGAATCATCTGCCAAGAAACTTGATCCACCAGAACCATCTGGTGATGATCCTGAGCCTTCCGGACCATCGGAACCATCATCAGGCTCTAGGGACAAACCTGCAGAATCCTCTGCACCACATGAACCTCCAGAAGAAGAAAGACTTGAGGTCCCACCTGCGAAGATAAAGACTCCAAAGGGTCTTAAAAACCTTCTGAAGAAATCCCGCAAATATGCGGTTAAATCTCCTGTTGAAGAGAAGTCTAAGGTCCCAGGATCTGATGACGGGACGGAGGTAAGACCACTTGAGTCAAGAGAATACCCGGCTCCTGGTACAGACTCACCAACAGGTGAAGAGATTGTCGCAGAACCTTCGCCATCTCTTCCCATTGCTCTTCGCAGGATTCATGAAAAGCTTAAGGACCCTGTAGAACTCTACAAGCTTCACCTTAAGCACCGTCATATGAGTACGGATCAGTTCAAGCGACGCACAAAAGCCTTACAGATCCCAAAGGAGATTTACGAGCTATATGACCAACTGGTCAAAAAGTGTTCAGCCTGCCAGGAACATGTGAGAGCTCCTTCGAGAGCGAAGATTTCTGGTTTAAGATCAGAGACTTTCGGTGATCTCACCTTCGTAGATCACGGTGAGCTTCCAATTCCCGGCAAGGATAGTCGCTTAGTATTTCTTATTCTCTATGATGGAGCAACAAACTTGATGACTGCCGAAGTAGTCCAGGATAAAGAAGAACATACTACAATGTCGATTATGAATGACTACTTTGAGAAATTTCAGATCAACCCAAAGGTTGTAGTTGGAGATCAAGCATTCATGACTCCAAAAATGGAGGCTTATTACAATCGGCAGAAAATCAAGCCTGTGGCAACAGGACCTGGAACACCATGGCCCAACAGGGCCGAAGCTGCTGTAAGATTGCTGAAGCATCAGATTAAGCTCATACTTCAGATTCTGAAGGATGGTGACCCGCAGTATAACGGAATCACCATGAAGTATGGCAACCTCGTTCGCCAAGCATGTTTGGCAAGAAACTCTTCGATTACCTACGGAGGATTTACTCCTTTAGAAATGGCCTTTGGAAGGCGTCCTCGAGATGTTATAACACCAGAGAACGCTGATCCCAATCAGTTGACAGGTAATCCAACTGATACGGAAGTCACTGCGAGAGCCATGAAGGAGCTTGCCAACAGGGCTTACCAAGAGGCACGCCAATCTGATGATCTGCGTAGAGATCTTGCAGCCAGACTGTCAATGACCCAAGGACCTTTCTCTTTGGGAGATAAGGTTTTCTACTGGTCAGAAGATAAGTCTAAGATTGGATCCACTGGGTCCAAACATGGATCTTGGTTAAAAGGAAAGGTGATCTCCGAACTCGGAGGATCCATGGTAGGTGTGGATCTTGGAACACGCATCGTCCGCGTCAATATCTCAAAACTGAGGAAAAATTATGACATAACATCTGATGTGGAGATTCCTCTCGAGCCTGATGAGGAAACTCTGACGTCAGAAGGTTCTGACCACGCAAGTTGCATGGTCACCTTCGATGCTTCCCTGCAGTCGACAGACCTAACGGTTACACATCAAGAGTGTCACTGGCAGGTCACCAGCACTGGGAAGATTGACTTCCTAGAACTCTACGGCGGATCTCCCCGCATGAGTCACAAAGCTGCCCTGTCAGGCCTCCGAGTAGGTCAGCCAGTCGATTTGCGTAGCGGTCTAGATCTTGAGCAACCGCAAGGTCGCTCCAATCTTCTTAGGATCATCAAGGAACAAGAACCTACTATTATTGTTATGTCACCTGACCATTCTCAGTGGTCTCGCTGGTACTCACAGTGGAAGAAAGGCTCTGCCAAGAGACTTTCTGTTTTAAAATTCTGTGAATCGGTCGCAGACCACCAAATGAAGCTCGGACGTTACTTTGTTCTTGAGAACCCATCCTACAGCAGGCTCTGGTCTTCACCAGAAGCAAAACGCCTGTTTTCTAATCATAAGATCAGCTATGAGGTCTGTAACCTACAGGCCTATGGCATGAAAGATCCAACAGGATACTATGAATCGAAATCCTCGATTTTTATGCACAACCTGCCACCGCAAGTTTTAATTCCTCTCCAGAGGCATTCTGCCAAAACGAAATCTCCAACATCTCCACCAGGAGACGAAAAGGGTATTCAAGGCTACGGTCTTAAGACGAAACTCGCACAAGTGTATCCTTATGAATTCTGTGAGACCCTTGCCTCGTGTTTGGCAAGATTCCTGAAGCGAGATGCGTATGCATCTCATCTGTCTTTGGTCACAGACATACTAGAATACTCTGGAGATGAATGCCTCCAGGGACTTTCGGAACTTCTTGATCAGGAGTATTCACTTTTGACAACAAATCCTCTCAAGGATTCAAAACTCCTGCAAGATCCAAAAATCAGATCACTTGTTGCTAGAGTAAATTCCTTATCGAGTAAAACTGAATTACCATTGCATCATTCCAAACCATCACCGTCCCTTGATGCCTTGGTGTCAGACATTACTCGCCTTAGATCAAGACTCTTAACAGGGTCTGGTTTCGAACAGTGTACTCTATACAGAGGTACATTTGGAACAGTTAAAGCACTCACCAGTGTAACTGATGGCGTTCTTGTCTTCTGGAACAAGAAGAAGCCCAATTCGACTATGACGTGTTGCTTGCCGCACCAGGTTTCCTGGAACAGGGTACACCCATCAACCTTCTCGGGGGTGCTATTCCAGATGACAGGCGGCAAGACTTCACCGTCCGTGCGAACACCGCCGGATGTAATCATGTCGGACGAAGAGGTTTCGACGTCAGACCCGTCAGAACCAATGAGCACTAATCGCTCACGGATCACATCTGACGATGTTTCTATGCCGGAACCAGATCAGCCGATGCCTCCCGGCACACCGCCGTCGCGTCCTCCTCCTCCCATACCTCCACCGCGACTGCCGGCCGTTTCCTCCGATGAGCCCGTGGCTCCTGCTCGGGCTAAGCCTCGCGTGCATCCGCCTCCTCGCGTTCCGTCTCCTCGGCGTCTGGGGGATGATGTGTCGCCAAGGTCTTCATCGGAAAGGAAAGTTTCGCCACACAAACAGAAATCACCTTCACAGGTGCCGACACCAAAACCTAAACCGAAGGCACATCCACAGGGACCCATTCTTCCGTTACAACAAGATGAAGAAGACACTGAAGAAGAACTGGTCCCAGACGACCCCGGACAACCGTCCGCTCCTCCTCACACTTCTGGTTCACCAGAACCGGAGAGCGATGCCGAGTCAGAAAAAACAAGGTATTACTCTGATGAGGAAGGTGACTTGGTCGTAGATGAGAAGGACTGGGTCCTTCTCACAGAAGAACAGAAACTGTGTAGTAACACAGGTTCTTTCTCCATGCCTCGGTACATGCATGGCGGACCCGTAGACATCAGAGAGGTAACATCAAGAGTGAGGTCAGACCGAACACGGTATAAACCTACCAAAAGGTTCCGATCTGACATCCGTGAAGAGTATGATCTTCTCACGGAAGAGGACAAGGCCTTATCCCTAAGTTCCCCCAGGAACTCAGCAAATCTGACCCAGAAGGCACAACGGAAGGAGGCAACCGCCAAAGAAAAGCGTGAGATGAAGAAACAGTGTGATGAAGCGAAAGCAGCAGAATATCAGAGCTGGCTAGACAATGATGTCTTTGAGCTCGTCGATACACGGAAACTCGGAAACATCCGAAATTATGTCACTGGTCGATGGTTCCTGACTCTAAAAAGAGATAAGGACGGAAACTTCCTTAAGTGCAAGGCCCGATGGGTCCTAAGAGGTTTCCAGGATCGACAAAAGGACATACAGCAAACTGATAGTCCTGCTGCGAGTCGCCCAGGTTTCCGCTTAGCGATTCAACTAGCAGCTAACAAGCTGGGGAATCTGACACACATCGACCTAAAGACTGCTTTTCTGCAGGGTGAAGCCTATGATGAGTCGAGAGACATAATCTGTCAGATTCCTCCTGAAGCAGGTTATCCTCCCTACATTGCAGCGAGGATGAAGAAACCCGCTTATGGACTTAACGATGCACCTCGAAGATGGTGGAACATCGTTGATAAGGCACTCCTGTCTTACGGCCTGGTGCCACCCCGTGCGGATCGCTGTACATATGTTCTGTATGGTAAGAAGTCTGCAACAGCAGATGCTGAGCTCAAGAAGTCTCAGCCTAAGACCATGGAATCAGCGATTGACTATCTCCCAGATCCCATAGCAGGCAACAATGCCAAGGGTAGACAGGTACATGGAGTAGTCTGTTTGCATGTAGATGACCTGTGCATGGCCGGTGATGACACCTTTCGTAAGGCCGTGATTGAATCGATCAAAAAGGAGTTTGCAGTCGGTTCTGAAGACACGAAGGATATTATGTTTGTAGGACAGAGATTAGTCTGGAAGGATGCTACAGCATCAGTGCCAGCACATATCTCAGTAAATCAGAACCTAGCTGTTGAAGCTCTAGAAGAAATTGTTTTTGAGAAGAAGCTCAACAATGAGCAACAATGCACACCACAGCAGCACACTGCTTATAGAAGTGTTTTAGGACAGATCAACTGGCTACAAAGCCGGACTCAAGCTCACATCTGTTATCGCTTCAGTCGGTGTGCGAGCAAGGCTGCCAAGCCTACCATCGGTGATATTCGAGAATTAAACAAACTTGTTAGGATTTTGAAGTCTACCGAAGTAGAATTGCGTTTTTGGCCGATGAAAGGAAATCTCAGAATCCTCGGTTACCCTGATGCTTCCTACAGGAACAATGATGACAAATCATCTCAGAGAGCACATGTTATTTTCCTTGCTGAAGATCGAAATCCAAAGCTAAGGGGAATGAAACAATCAGCAGCAGCTGCTTCTTCCAAGAAGAACGATTTCTCTGAATCCTCTATTAAGGAAACATCCTCGAGAGGTAGCCTGGTGGATTATGAGTCTCACAAGATTACAACAACCACAATGTC